>JAODAL010006848.1:0-130032 GCA_025379985.1 Phyllomedusa bahiana | reverse complement strand
ATCACAGTAGACCACATGTGTCAAGTACTGATATTTTTTCAAGTGAGAAAGAATAACTTTCTGCTAGAATAAACAGCTCTGCTAAATAGTGGAAGATCAGGCAATAAAGTCATTCCGTTTGATAAGTGTAGATGTAATCAACGATAAAGAGGTCTCCCAATCTTATAAAGTGATGCAGTTTGCTAGGATGAGAAATTACTTTATGATCGGTCGGGGTCCGACCCTTGGAACCCCACTGATTGTGAGAATAGAGGAGACATAGTAAGCAGTGTCTACTTCTGAGTTTTCTCCTTTGCAGCGGTTCCTGCGGTTTCTGTTGGGAATTGCAGTTGGCCCAATTTAAGTAATCTTTGGCGCATTAACCCATTAAGCCGAAGGCCTGAAAAGTACTTAAAGGGAATGTGTCATCATAAAATTACTTATTGTTTAACTCACATTTTTATGTTAAACACATTTTTTAGGAATTTTTGGTTATGTTTTTTTTTTTAATTTTTCATATCACTTTCAGTATTTTTTTTTTAATAATTCTTAAGTCCTGCAGTTCTCACTTTGGCCACTAAGCCTAATAATTGTCTGACACTTCCTGTTCTGTTTAGAGAGCTTTTTCAGCAGTGTCTGCTCTTTATCAGTAAAAGCAGGGTCAAACTGAAAGGGGGACACCATTGTGTACAGATAACACAGAATCCACAGTCACAAGAGGAGATGTCACAGCTCCCCCCTCCCCTACCTTCACAGGGAAAACTCTCCTATACAAGTCTATGGGACAGAATCTGTCTTAAGAATTCTATGTGCATGAAGCTGCTGTAAAGTATCTCTCGTCTCTGTTAAAGCAGTGCAAGCAAGAATGTCTTCCCCACAATCATATATAGACGGCCGAATAGCGAAATCTACTATCAGTAAATAAAAACGACTGAGAGTAAAAGAATATGGATCAGGGGCTTGATTTAATAAGTAAAAAAAAAAAAATTGGCGACAGATTCCCTTTAAGTAATCTTTGGCGCATTAACCCCGTAAGCCGAATGCCTAAAAAGTACTTAATGACTAGCACATTTTTTTTTTTAGTTTTTGCCTCTTTGCGTTTCAACAGTCATAACTCTTTTATTTTTTCAATGACTCAGTTGTATGAGGCCTCGTTTTATCCGGGACAAGTTGTAATTTTGGGGGGAATAGTTTAAATTCAGTTCTAAAACATTGCAGAATTTTTTTTCAACTTTTTTTTTAACATTTTTTAGTTTTGTTTACATTTTTTTTACACCATTCACAGTTCACACTTAATAACTTGTTAGATTACTTCTACATGTTATTGCGGTCATGTGGATTCTTAATATGTGTATTTTTTGTGTGTGTGTGTAAAGTATGCACAATTTTTTTATTACATATTTATTTTTATTATATATTTTATTTATTTTTTCTACACTTTTTTATTCTTTTTTTATTTCTGTTTTACATTTTTTTTACACTTACTAATGTATTAGCATATTCATATGTGCTAATACATTATTATCGGTGTCAGTTTGACACAGCAATCAGGACAGCACTCAGTCTGCCCTGATCACTGGCTGCTTACACCGAGAGCACTGGGGCTACTCTAGATCCCCAGGGCTGACTGTGGAGACATTCCCTGGGCTCTGTCAGGTCACCAGGAGTCCCAATCACCCAACAGAGCAGTGGAAAGCCCTTTGATTATGCTGCAGTCACAAGCCGCGTCAATCAAAGGGTTAAGTACCAGAGAGCGGAGGTTTCCCCCGCTTCCTGGCACTTGCAGAGGCTGCGCTGGGAACAGAGCTGTGAAGTACAGCTCTATTCTCAGCCCCGCTGCGGTGGGTTGGCGTTAAGGGGTTGAAAAGTGTTGCATCAGAGATTATCGTTTGGAGTGCGACTGTTCATAAATCTATAGAACTGGTCTACTACAGTTTTTTGACACCAGATAACTGGCGCAGCCTCATTCATGTTGCCCTTACTGATCATCTCTAATTTGTAGGGAAAGCTGGTATTAAGTGTAGTGCTCCCCTACAGCACCACCACAGGAGAAATGACACAGTGTCCATTTACATCAGTGGGCTGCTTGTACAGGCAGGACAGGACAGGTCTTCCAGAATAAGGGACACTCTTTGTAAGTGCTCTACACTCCAACCAAGAGATAAGGATCTAGAAAGAGGACTCTTCGATTTACTCGGAATTCTCTAATAGGTTATTTAAAATGGGGTGCCTAAACCAGAGAACCCTTTAAAAATCCAAGTGTTTAGCTTGAGCAATTTACTTCTTCCCATTGACTTCTATAGATGTGATTTTTTTTTTCAAGCTACTCGTAGAGCCTCTCACCTAGCCAACCATTAAATTGATCTGCACTGATGATGGACAAACACCCTGAAACAACTGCCTACAGATGAATATTTGGTTAGCTTTAATTCCATTTAAATTGCAATACTCAGTGAGACAGGTTTGAATTGAGGAACCCTATATTAGGTGGCACTGCATAGTCCTAGGACATTCCCCATGACCCTTTAAAATGTATTTTAATTTCAATGGAGCGACTAATGGTGTATAAGTCTCCCCCTACTGAAGAACGCTCCCCCTTTTGAGCTATTGTAGTTCTGTCATGCTATAGAGTCGTATTGTTAGTCAACTAGCCCCCTGTCTGTTATAGAGGTTGTCTTGTTGTTACGATACATTGCTGTAGAATAAAGCTAGTCATACACAATGTCTTATTTAAATTGGCCTTCGCCTATCCCTCATTGGCAGATGTCTCAGTAAATAGGGATCAGCCATGATGAATTCCAACATGGCTGACCCTTTGTTTCCAACAAGCTTGTAATCTAGTAAATAGTGATAAGACGAGACGAGGGTGTTTAAGGATGATGTAGCAAATCTAACATACAGTTATTGCCACCGATATTTATTTGCTTCCTTTTGCTTTTTCATTACCTAGCTGGAGATAATGCATCTATTACAATTGCCAGTAAAATAAATGATTCTGCAATGTGTTTCTTATTATGCTGCCCTCTATTAACATACTGGATTTGATTGCTTCCTAACAAGTAGCTGTGCCCTCCTCGCGCACAAATTATCTTGCATTTCATAGTGTTTTTCCCCATGCCATAATAACTCTTATTTTTAGGCGGATAATATGCTTTTTATTTTTTAACCACCTCATTCACGACGCTGCATTATGTACCATGCTGAAAGAGATCATGTAGCTTGGCACGAGCTAAATGCTTCAGCTTGCTAGCACCTGTTCTAACTGTGTTGGAGTCTCGGTAAGTAGACACGTAAGGTGATGTCACCGATGCTTTACTATATAATACATGAAATACCTGTTCCAAACTTCACAAAGTTTTTAATATGTATGCCTATGCAATAAACAGACATCAAGTTAACAAGCCGTGTGTATAGTATATAGTGTATAGTTAGCACTCCATATAGGTCACTATTTACTATGGACATTTCCTGGGAAGTGGGCTTGGTGGGGGTATCCTTGTGTGGCGTCATCTTTTGTAGTGTTTCAGAAAAATCTTATTTCAAATGTTTATTAACTGCAAAATTCATTTTTTAGGGTTTCCAAGGAAAAACTGGTCCCCCAGGTCCTGGAGGTGTTGTAGGTCCACAGGTTAGTACAACCCACCTTCACCAAGCCTGTGTTTTGTTCAAAGGTCTATATTGTTCTCTCTTGACATCTTACTACCTTCTTCTCTTCCTCCCTGCTTATTATACATTGGCCCTATGTTGTCCATATTTAGCATTGGGTTTAGGTTAATTTTATGAGCTAGCAAACATTAAAGAAAACAGAAATCAGTCATGTAAAACAAATTTTTAGAATTATGTGAAATCCAACACTAATTTTGCTTAAAATCTAAGACAAGCCATTCTCCATTTATCCCACACTACCAAATGTTACAGCTTCCTTTTCTTTGTAAATCAACATAAATGAGGAGAACTATAGTGTAATAATTGTATACAGTTGTGTCCTTCCATACATTTCTTCTTCACCTAATATATCTCGAGATGAGTGGCATGAGATGACCAACTTTGAGGAAAAACATGACTTCATGAAACTCTGTCGAGAGTTGTTTATGCTCTACGTCTCTATATCTGACCACTCAGTGGTTGTGATGTGACTTGTCAAGAGTTTAAGTAGCATCAAATGATTACCGTATATATTGAATTTGTATCATGGAGACATCTGTATTTTTTTTTTTTTTTTTGCTAAGGTTACAGTTAGTTGATTAAAATTTCGCGGATCATTATGAGTGGCTTGGCTTCTATTAGGCACACTAATACATAACAATCTTTGTTTTACAATTTATATCTATTTTGCATAGGGACCAACTGGAGAGACTGGTCCTATTGGAGAGAGAGGTCATCCTGGACCTCCTGGTCCACCAGGAGAGCAAGGCTTACCCGGAGCAGCTGGTAAAGAGGGTGCAAAGGTGAGTTTGTCAATAAGAGATAGTCATATATGCGCAAATTGAAGAAAATGAACGTTGCCATCATCCTTTATGACACACATAGTAGATCAAAGTTTTCTACAATGTGCTGATGGGACCACCATCACCATCACCAACACCATCACGGCAGATAGATTGTTTGTTGTGTGGTGAGCCCATGTTTTGTAATATAAAATAAGCATGTGAATGTTTGCACTCATGCCTAGCATTTCACCAATGAGGCTTCCAGTTCAATAAGCATTGGTCTAGAAGGACAACCATTTACATTCCAGTTTTGTTAAATAATTATTATTGTTTTTTTTTTTTTTTTTTAAATCAACTTTTTTTTAATAGACCACTACATACTCCTGGCTAGGGCAAGCCAAAGGCATTTGTATATAGACATCTTGAGATGATGATGCAAGGCTCAATTATATGCTGTTTTTAAAAGCATTTGATCCATTTAAAAATTGCAATGCAGAATATAACTGAAGAGTCAATGGTATCACCCAATGCCATCTTGTCAATCACATTAAGTAATATGGATGTAATGGAATTTACTTGACCGTGATATCACAACTTTTAGAATTATTTGCTCTTTTCGCAAAAGCTATTGAAAAGGACTGAAAAAGTTCAGATTACATTCTGTGTCTTGATATCAGGGTGCTTTATCTGTCAAGTTTAGCTTTGATACATCTGTATACATAGAAAACTGCATTTAGTAAAATATTCCCATGGTTCGTGTGTATGACCGTAACACATACAACTAATTTCAGGCAATCACTTTTCAATTTTTCTTATTTCAAACAGGGAGACCCAGGTCCTCAAGGAGTTTCTGGTAAAGATGGCCCTCCAGGTTTACGTGGATTCCCAGGAGAGAGAGGGCTTCCCGGAGCTCCAGTAAGACTTTATTTGATTCTTTAGTTTACAGTATATGTCCACAAATATTGTAAAGAAAGCAATTTTTGTAAAACAATCCTAATCTGTAGGCAGTATTGTATTCATAGTCTTCAAGAAGTTGTTATAAAATGATCTTATGACATATGGGGCTTTTTAAATGCTTTTTGTAAAAGTCAATAACATTAAAATATCTCATTAATTGTCTTGCATGGTGCCAAAAAAATAAAATAACCGGTGCCAAAATTTCTGTATTTTGATCACCTCATTCCCTTTCACCGTAAAGAGATTTCTAATAAAAACTACAGCTCTCCCTGCAAAAAAAGACATTACAATGGTCCATCACTGGAAAAATAAAAAAAAGTACTGGACTTGGAATATGGCAATTCTAAGCAAACTCCTCCTCCCCCACCAAAAAAAAAAAAAAGAGAAAAAAAAATTCAACCTGAATTTCAGTGATTCAATTTGGTTTATATTAAGTTGAATCTTGGTATAAACCATCAAAAATTGTCTCCAACTGTAACCGTAGCCTTAAGTTGAACTTAGAGTTAGGGTAAAGATCAAGGTTTTTAAGTCTTTTTAGGGATAAATTACCTCTTTTTAGCAGTTCTTGGTCCAGCAACACTGTTGCTTTGACATAACTTCCATCCCAACCTTACTACTGGTCCCAAGTTCACATTGGGTTAGCCTAATGTGACCTGAGGCCAGAATTGGTGTCAGAATAGGAGTGTTGTTGAAGTGATAGCACCACTAGACCTGGAAGCATCACAAAGAGCTAAATGAACAATAAAATAACTAAAAGTCATAACCCTATCCCTAACTTTAATTTGGGCTTAGGGTTATAGTTAGGGTAAGGGCTAGGGACATATTTAAAAAAAATTGGGGTTGGGACAGCCAGAACCTAAATTTTTTTACAAGTTTGGTCAAACTAGTGTTGAACTGAATAGGGACAGATTTGTGCAAGACTGCTCACAGAATAAAGGCAGAAGGTCCTTCATACTGTATGGTAAACTCTACAAAAAATTATAGACTTGCACTCTTCTTTCCATTTCACACCACAAATATTTTTCTGGTTTTTTTTTGCCCCGTACATTATCTGAAACTATCAAAGAATACTACTGATCCCTGAAAAAACAAGTATCTATATGGCTATGTTGATGGAAAAATAAAAAAGTTATGGGAGGGATAAAAAAAAAAAATACTGTTGCCAAAGATCACTGCATCAGGAAGGGACTACGGAAGTAAAAAAGCATTATATCTGTTTATAGCAAAGTTTATATTATATTAAAACTATATTTTCTACTAAAGTTATCCTCAAAAGATGTAGTATAGCACTATATGTAGTATTAATGTAATAATGTAGTATAAATATCTGGCTGTGTGGTCTTGTCAGAACCTCTGTAACCACATACCCTGTTTCCCTGAAAATAAGACAGTGTCTTATATTAATTTTTGCTCCTAAAGACGAGCTATGACTTATTTTTAGGGGATTTTTTTTTCTATGAACAATAATTCACATTTATTGTTGAGCAAAACATCAACATGTATTCATATACTGTAGTGATTTCATCACAAACATCAGCATAAGCAGCCAAACTCTGATCTGCATAAAAAAATGCACTAGGTCTTATTTTCTGGGGCGTCTTATTTTCGGGGAAACAGGGTAGTACAACCACTCGGTGCATAGGAGCCATTATTAAATCTGATGTAAAGCTATACATTTCTTATATCATATATATATATAATATATATGTATGTGTCATGTGATACTGTAACCATGATTTCTGTGTATTTTTTTAGGGTGCAGCAGGCTTAAAGGGTGGAGAAGGACCACAGGGCCCACCAGGTCCAATTGTAAGTCATCATATTCTTTATCGTTCCGTCTGTGTCTCATAGAACTTTACATGCTAATAGATATTTTATATGTAGAGATGGTAGAAATGGTTTACTGGATTCAGAAGTCAAAGTGACTAGTAGAGATAGAGAATCTTTACATACACGGTCAGAAAGCTAATGGTTGTTAATACAGTAGCAAATCAAAGCAATGATTTGAACCAGCTATGTAATTTCGGTTCTTCTTCATCTATTAAAGGGGTTGTGCAGCCTCTTTCTTCCCCCGACCTGACATTAACTATTGAGAGACCCTGATGTGCACCAAATGCGACATATTTTAGAGCAACAGTCTGATGCCCACCAAGTATTGTGCACTCTTCCTATTCTAATTAATAGGACAAGATACTTGCTTGACATTGGACTGTACTTAAGCAAATGTCCCATCGGGGGTCATCAGGTCATGCCAATGAGAAAAGGGCTTCATACTGTCTCCCTTTTAAGTAATAGTACAGTATATTGATAGACTTTTATGAAGTTTTTTTATATATATATTTTAAAACCTTATCATATCATATTTAGTAACTAAGGGCGACATGTATATACACAGGCACGTCGAAGTGAATTGTTGAGTCTCATTTTCAGTGTATAATGCGCCTGAATGTATGAAAGTGTTTTTTGTGCGATTATAAATGGTGTGTAAAGTTTGACGCGTCTCGCCTGCGTGTTAGGCGCATTACGAAACTTAGGCACATTAGTAATGCCCCAAACATGTATTAAGGTTATAGACAGGCTGGAAATAAGAGAAAAGTCATTAGAATAGCATGTCAGTAATAGAAACTATGGTACTGATCCTGCTTGGTGGACTACAGGTCCCAGCAATACCTGTGCTGTGCTGGCTCTTGCTGTGTGTAGAATAAAGGGTGAGAGCAGCAAAAATACATTTCAAATTGAATGCACTAAAAATGTAAAATATAAAAATCTGAACAACATAATCAATGGCTTTTTTTAATGGAAAAGTTGTTTTCAGATTCTATTAATTTAAAAAAAAAAATGTATGGAGATATTTTTATATTTTGGGGACATTATATATTTTTATATTAATTTAAATGATCATATTTTTCATTAAATTTAAATAATTTAATTTTATACTGGTAATACTGGTATACTGGAAAATTTTATACTGAAATTATCAGAAATTACTTTTTATTATTGTACTGGTGTAAGTTGAGAAATATTGGACATTTTTTTGCCCTAATGGCAAATCCAGCTCCACTTCAACTCCTCAGGCTCAGGCACCACATTGGGATAGTTCTGCCCATCCGAGCAGTAATGCGCCTAGTTTTGCTGAACCACATTCATATATGTGTCTAATATTACGAGTGTGGAGTGGCGCCCCCAGAACACCCCTCATGTTAGGAGCATTAGAAAGTGTCGAGTCTTATGAACAATGCACCTAACACATACGTTAGGCTCATTAGGCATCGTAGCCAACTCAGGTGCATTTTACGCCAGAAAAAGGGTGAAAAACCCGATCATACATGTCGCCCTTAATGTATTCTTATTTTATCATTGCTGTTAATTTATAAATTTCATCTTGATTCATTTTATTTAGGGTTCAGCCGGAGAAAGAGGAGCAGCCGGAACTGCTGGACCTATTGGTCTTCCAGGAAGACCTGGTCCACAGGGTCCACCAGGACCAGCTGGAGAAAAGGGAGCTCCCGTAAGTATCTCACTGCATGTTATATCTCACTATCATTTGTAACGCTTACTTCATGTATGTACAAAGCAATTCATATTAAACAATAGAAAAGTGAGGATGACACGCAGATGTTGCAAAGCTTGACTTGACACCTATCCCATTATAATAGTGTTGCACAAAAAGTTATCTCAACAGCTTTAATGCTCTTCAAAAGCTTTCGTTATGTCCTGAGATAACTTGCTGCAGCAAGTTATCTCTACCAAGTATTCTTTGCTACATCCATAAATCCATACATAACCATCCACACAGGCAGAGCATACTGGAGGTGTTTCTTAAAGTTGAATAAGGAAAGGGTTAACAAAGCAGCTATTTATTCCAAAGCAATATTTATGCCTTGTCTAGATAAAAGTGCAATTATTTCTCTCGCATGATTAAGACTTTTAAGATATGTCTGAAAACTCTGAAGTCAATTTATTTAGCACAGATATGTCCTTCCTGCCGAGGCTGTTTAAGTCCCATCTCCAGGCAACCTTCTTTTGTGTCTCACTTCTGGAGTCTTGTAGTTATTAGGTTCTATAATCCAAACAATTCTGGAAAGACTTTCAGACGCCTCGAGGCAGGAGCATCTGCTTTATTATTATTCCAAAGGGTAGCAGAAAGTGACACACAATTTGTTCGAGTAAATATCCTTCCTGAAAGATACCGAGAACTGTGGCATCCGACCCTCTGATTTAGGAGAAGTTTGCAGTTTTAAATATCTCTGCTTTTAAGAAAAAAGTCTAGCATTTACAATGAAATTGGCCTTATTGTGTATGTATGAGATCGAGATTTCAGATTGTAAGTCCCACTGGTGACAGGGATTGATGTGATAACAATCTCTATACAGAAATATAGGTAAGAGGAAATAAAACAGCATTGGCACCAGAAATGAGAAAGATGAGTTCAGGTCCATGCATATGGCAAACCTGTGCAGCCTTAAAGAGGAACCGTGACATCCCCTGATATCTTTGTTTTGGTAAATCCTTGTGTTTCCTATGAAATAACAATTCTGGAGCCTCTTCTCTTATAACTTTGTGTTGTGCTGTTCCTCTTATATTCCTCCTAGAAATGTATTTCTGAATTTGTCAGCTGGGCGTTACCTTTGCATTTTTCTGAGGGGTGTGTCCCAGCACTGATTAAACAATGTCATTCTCTGCATGGATACCCCCCAAAAGGTAACACCCAACTGACAGATTGGTAATGAATTTCTAGGAGGAATAACAGGGGAGCCACACAAGATAGAGATCTAATGAAAGATGCTTCAGAATTGTTATTTCATGTGGAATACAAGTATTTGCTAAAACAGACATATCACAGGTCTTCTTTAAGTTAGCCATATACCTAAGATAAGACCTTCACATACCAAAGCATTTCTGGTGGTCCAAATGGTGCCATAGAGGGGAATGACTTGTGTAAACTCTACCCAGAAGTGAATGGTACTGTGTTGGTTTTTCCTATATGGTCCAGCCCCTACTGCTTGCAATGTTGTTCAGGTCTGCTTTCGATAGTGCTGACTCGCACAAATACATGACCCAAGGCAATGCCAACTTACTGGCCAAGTCAAAACACCTGCCGTCACGTCCCTCCCCACCCCCCGTCACTCACGTTCACTTTAATAAAACGCTACACCAAGGTTGGATTAAATGGCCACAGCAGCCAGTGTGTCAATTTAAAATACAAAAATCAGAAACAAGTATAAATAACTTTTTGTGCAAAATAATGCACCCATACCAATCAACACACTGATCTAAACACCAATCATACCAACAACTGGGGCTGTGGTCCTTGGAGCCACCCACACGGTCTGGCACAACCACTTTCCTTTCCTTTCCTTGACCAGTCACCTCCAGCTCGAGGGCACCAATGACAACCCCTGGTGGCTGATACAATACTTGGCTCTCAGGGACCCCACCTTGAAAGAGTCCCACTATCGTCAGACCAACCACATGTAACACCATGTGATTGGGGAGCCATAACCAGTTATGACTTCCCCCACCTTTTCCACTAGCTCCAAGGACCCCAACCGCCCATAGCCACCACACATGAACTCATGACCAACTGCCGGAGCCAATAACCCAACACGTACCCAAACAAGCCTGTCATTCAATACAGAGAGTCTCATCTCTTCTATATGGCCATCTTTATTCACTAGCTGTGTGAATTCACATGGAGACCATAGGTCTACTATATGGTGCTTTTGTTTTCTATCTTAGTCACCCCTAGAAACATTGCTTCTAGGGAAGGCTACTTCTATGATATGACATATTTTGACCTCATTGGGCCTCATTTATCAAACTGTGTCTATTAATAAGACTGTCTTTGTTGCTCTATAAACCAATCAGAGATCAGCTTTTATTTTTCCAGACTAGTTTACAGTACAAAGCTGAGCTTTGATTGATTGTTCTAAGCAACAAAAACATTCTTAAGGCATGTTCACACGGCGTGTTTGGACGAGGTTTTGGATGAGGTTTTTGGAGCGTTTCCTTGCCCAAAACCTTGTGTAAACCACATCAAAACCTCGCCTGAAACACGCTTCTTCATATGAAGTTTTTGATGAGTCGTTGATCAGGTTTTGATCAGGATTTGGATCAGGTTTTCGACAAGGTTTTCAGCCATACAAATGAATAGCCAGGACAAAAACCACGGCGAAAACAGTGGTGAAAACGCGCCAAAACCGTGCTAAAAACCATGCCTAAAACCACGCTAAAAACCGTGCCTACAACACACTTCAAGAGTTGACATGACACTTCTTTTTCATTGCTTCCAAAGAAGCGTGTAAAAATCTTGTTGTGTGGAACTACAATGAGGTTTTACATAGGAATCAATGAAATGAACTGGGGGCGTTTTGGAAGTGTTTTGGATGAAGTTTTTGGCGAGGAAACGCTCCGAAAACCTCGTCCACAAATGTCGTGTGAACATGCCTTTACTGGTAGACAGTTTGGATAAATGAGGCTCATTGTTTTCTGAAATCAAACAAGCCAATAGGAGCCCCGCTGTGTGCCGCCATATAATATCTTTAAATGCTCCAAGGTAATGTTTCTAGGGGCCAACATCTCAGTATTGTGGTAGGCATTGGATTATGTTACATTTTTTTAATGCAATTTGGATAGAACTGAGGCACACAATGGACAAATAACAGTCTATAATGCGAATCCAGAGATCCACAATATGACCCTGTGCAGCCATTGTTAGAATCCACTGTGCAAACACAGTATAAATCTGCACAAAAACAGAAGAAAAACAAGAGAGAATAATCTGAAAAGTATAATCAATAGCGTGATAACTGGATGCCTGATACAATTATTCTGCTCTTTAGCATTGCTACGAGCTGTATGTTGATGTCCACATCTACCAAGCTCTGCCTCAGCTAAACACTGACCTGTGCCCCAGCTGTCTGGCTTTATTCATTGTATACAGTGCTATGCCGACACATTCATTCAATCTTCACAGCTTCTTCACTCCAGTATGCATTCAATGGCATAAAATGGATGGTATCTTATGAAAATTAATGATACACAGATTATTAGGATTACTATTTTGATTTATCATAATGATGGATGTTTCCTGTTGACAAGAAAATGAAACTTCCTTTCAGCCAGTAATATATTACATTGAAATGAGCAGCGTCTAAATAACTATATAAAGAGAGAATTTTATCATTTATCAGTCACATAGACAAATATAGCATTTAAAGGGGTTGTCCATCTATTTTTTAAACATTTTATCACCCTGTTAGTGCTAATTTAAAACAAAAACAATATATAACTTATACCCACCTCGCCCCTCCCCCCCGTTCCAACATCGCGCTCTTTTCACCTGCCATTGGTCTTCTGTTCTCTTCTTTCTTCTTCCCGATGGGAATGTCACTGCTGCAACAGCTGATTGGCTGCCGTGGTCACACGTCACTTCCTTACACCACCAATTGGCAGCTGTTCCCTTCCGGATGGTAATTTAAGCTGTGGCACATGACTGCTGCAGCCAATCAACAGCTGCAGCTGCAACATTTCCATCTGGAAGAAGAAAGAGGAAAATTGAAGATGGATGGCAGGTGAGGACGGCACAACACTGGAACGGAGGCGAGGGGAGAGGTAAGTATAAGTTTTTTTTTTTTTTCATTATTTGAATGGAGATGGAGAACCTCTTTAATGTGTTTCATGGTCTTTGAGTGACCGGTGTCAAACCAAGAGGTTATTCTTTTTGAAAGAGTGGAGATAAAATGTCGAGAAACTCTATGGGGCACATTTATTACGGCACTTGCACTACAATTAATACTGGTGTACATGCTTATTACCACATTTATTATATGTTTTAGACAGTGTCTAAAAGCTTCTATGTTTCATCCGAGAAAAAGGATTGTGGCCTCGATTAAACGGAGGTAGTTTCACAGAAAGGGGCTTAGCTTAATGTACTAAAAAAATATTTTGCTGCAATAAGGGGCTGTTCACACACCGCTATTTGCTCACATTTGAGGTATCTGTGTTGGTACCGTGACTAAAGGTACTCCTACGTATACAGTGATGTAGCAGCCATTATCCCATAGGGGTAGTAGAGCAGACATAGTCCTGTTTGGACTATGTCTGCTCTATTCCCCGTTAGTATATACTTTCCCTGTGAGACTCATAGTCTACTCTTTTGTGATCCGCAGGGAAAACATATGCTGATGGGAAATGGAGCAAATGTAGTCCACCTAAGTCTATGAGGCCACGGTACCTTTCCTCACAATGGATACCTCAAACGTTAGAAAATAACACTGTGTAAATGGCCCCTTAGTGGCATAAAGTAAGCCAACTCATAGAAGGTGTAAAGTTTGACTAGATTTTCGAAACCGGGGCCAGATTTATTAACACCATGATACATGTGGCTCATTTTAAGACTGTCTAGTCTAAGGGGGGCATGAATGAAAACTGTGTAGGTCTAAGACTGTCTTTGATGCCCATAGCAACCAATCAAAGCCCATAGCGACCAATCAGAGCTCATAGCAACCAACCAGAGCCCATAGCAACCAGTCAGCGCTCCCATTTCATTTTTCCAGAGCATTGCATAAAATGAAAGAGGAGGACTTATTGGTTGCTATGGGCTCTGATTGGTTGCTATGAGCTCTGATTGGTCGCTATGGGCTTTGATTGGTTGCTATGGGAAACAAAGAAAGTCCTAGACCTACACAGTTTTCATACATGATGCCCTAGCTTTAAAATGTATAAGTGTCAGACAGTATTGATAAATCTGCCTCACATTCTTGAGAGTATTTTCCACAATTACCCAAGGGTGATATGCACAACGGGCCTCATTTATCAAAACTGTCTAATAATAAGATTCGGTGTTGCCCAAAGCAACCAATCAGAGCTAATATCAACCAATCAGAACTCAGCTTTTTACTTTACCAGAGCAATGTAAGAAATGAAAGCTGAGCTCTGATTGGTTGCTATGGGCTCTGATTGGTTGCTATGGGCAACAGAGACAGTCTTACTGCTAGACAGTTTTAATGAATAAGACCCAAAATATTGGGTCAATATTATGAGCAAGAGTTGCTGAGAGGCATTGAACGCTCTGAATATTTATACACAAATTATAACATCGCTTATAACTTATGTCAAACTTTTTGATATACAGTGTAGTAAGTTTGTTAAAGCTCTGTTTTTCATTGTTATCCTATGACAGGGAGAGAAAGGACCTCAAGGACCTGCTGGCCGAGATGGAGTACAAGGACCTGTAGGACTTCCAGGACCTGCTGGCCCTCAGGGACCACCTGGTGAAGATGGTGACAAGGTAAGAAGCTTAGATTGCATTCAGAGTGACCTTATAACACTCTTCTGATATAGATGACTGCTATGTAATGAGTACAGTGCAGGAAAGAGACATGCCAATTTTTACGTGAATCAGCTTCATAAAAGTGTCACAAGGGACTCAAACAACCAGACCACAATTTTCCTGGGTCTGATATGTTAGTTCATTCATTGGTCAATACATTTGGCCAAAATTTATACATCACTTTATTATATCATCTGACTCTATACTGTTGGTATATTTAGGTGCCCACTGAGTCATCAAAGACAGTATGGGTGATGTAAGCAAGCCGTGAGTGACATCATCAGATGTGCACTACTATGTAGTCTGCGATATATCTCATCAGAATATTCATGGAAAATAAGAATAATTGTAATGAAAGGGCCATGTAAAGTCAGATACAACGTGTGACAATTACACATAAGATAAAACTCCTTTATTTAGAGAACAGAATGGAAACCTTATAACATGTAATGAAGAATAATTATAAAAGTATGTGGTTGACTCTATCAGTAATGTACAGTATCACATGCACATACATACCTCAGTGACTAGCAAAGTGCAGCTTTTTGGGGAGGTCTTACTAGTGGGACACATCCAAGTACTCAGTGGTCCTGCTACTGAAGGGCATAGCTATAAGGACTGCAGAGGTAATTGTCGCTACTGTGCCCTGTAGTCTGCAGGATCCAACAGTCCTTTTGCCACCTAAGGGCGCGTTCACACGGCATAGGACAAATACCGGCTGGTTTGCCGGCCGGTATTTGTCCTGTTTTGCACCCGTCCCCACGGACGCGGGGGGGGACGGCTTTTCTCCGCTATGAGCGGAGAACAGCCCTTCCCCCTCCCATTGAGAAGCACATCTTCCGTCCGGAAACCGGACAGAAGATGGTGCTTGATCAATGTTTTGCCGCCTGACGGCCAGCGGCAAAACCGCCGGGCGGAAAACTCTTGCAGTGGGAACTGCTGCACGGGTTTTCCATAGAGCACAATTGTGCTCATTTTCGGAAGGTTTTTCAGGCGGTCTGAAAAACCGCAAACCGGCTGAAAAACCGGCCGAAAACCCATGCCGTGGGGACATGCCCTAAGAAGACACCAGTATTGCAACTGGTACATGTAAGCTAAAAGGCCCCATCTCAATTTTTGCACTAAGGCCCAAGAGCTTCAAGTTATGCTTCCGCTGATACCCTCTTGCTGGAAGCTGATAGTAGTGTGCAATATCGTACTAACTGCACTCAAAGAGGATCTCTGGCCATTCCTGATTTCTGTTTTAGTAAATCCTTTGGTTCCCTGTGAAATAACAATCCTGGAGCATCTTCTCTTATAACCCTGTTCTGTTCCTATTCCTTCTAGAAATGTATTACTGAATTAGTCAGCTGGATGTGACCACTTGGATGGGATGTGTCCCTGAACATTATGACAGTTAAGCTCACAGTGATTAAATCGAATAATCAATTCAATGTATCTTAAAAAAATCCTCTCATGTTGGATAAGTGCTGATCGGCTCTGCACCTTCGGAGATGCTGCTGAGCCGATCAGGACTTATCCAACATGAGAGGACTCCTAAGTCTCATATAAAGAAATGAAATACTACTGAGCCTGAATATCTGCTCTCAGGTGATATTTATGTCATTTTGAAATACCTACCTATAATTTAAAATATTTTGTATGACCACAAATTGTTTTAAGGAATATAAGGAATAAAAGTGAGTTTTTAAGAAGATACATTGAATTGATTATTCGATTTAATCACCGAGAGCTTGACTGTCATAATGCATTAATACGGGCAGGTGGTGAACTGCTATTACGGTGATCTACCTGAGAGTAATAAGGTGCTTTTCAAGTATTGAATGTGTCCCTGAACAGTCTGACGTGTGCAGGGACACACCCCTTTGAAAACTGGAATGGTGACACCCAACTGACATATGCACTACTATTTTTCGAGGACGAGGAACAGAGAAACCCAATATCATAGAGTTATATGATGCTCCTGAATTGTTATTTTACAGGGAACAGAAGTATTTAAGGGGTGCTCCCATCTCACACACTGTGACACATCCATAGGATACTCCATCAATGTGGGATAGGTGGGTTACCCCTCTTGGACCTGGACCTGTCTTGGGTACGGGCCCCCAAAAGTCTTGGATCGGAGACTTTGCATTCTGTTCTTCCATAGAAAATCATGTAAAGTAGTGTGCAAGCATGACCTATTCTGAGCAAAGACTTTTGGGGGCCGTTCCTAGAGCTGGGACCCACACCTATTGCACATTGATGGCCTATCCTATGTGTGAAATGGGGACTAACAACGTATATATTTCCAAAGCAAGGAAAGAAATGGGGACACCCCTTTAACTACAGAAACGTCCTCTTTACAAATAGCTTTATTTGACTGACTGCTACCTGGGGCTAAATCTATGTAATTTAATTCTATGTTGGTTGTAATGTCCAACCGTTCTGGTTTATGGAGGTGGGGGGAGACCCGCTTGATGATGTCCATATTTCCTATTAAGGCACATAGACAGTCCCCTTATACAGGATCACAGAATAGGCAATTTAATACTTTTTAAATCATATGTATTTTTCTAATGTTTCCCAAGTTCAGTTTAGGAAACAATTGCTGAATTATCAAATTTTCTAGAGTTTATCTTACTATCTTTTAAAACAAAGGTTTCTCTTATAGTTGAATTTTCATCCATTCCACAAATGACATTATGACTCATAAAATGTATTTGCGCTGGGGGTGCTATTTTCTTCTATGCCTGACGGTTATCTTGTAAATCACTAAAGTCGGCTCCTGTGCTCTTATTAGTAATCACCTCCTTCCCTTCTTACCGTCTCCCATCTTCCACCCAGTGATCATCTATTTAAACCTCTGGGAGAGCTTGCTGCAAATCCCACCGACTGCCATGCTAATCAATGCTAGGATTAAGCTGTCAGAATATGAAGAGTAATCAATACGCACAATGCCAGCTCAGTCCCCGTAAAGTGACATCACACGGACTACTGGGAAGCCCTTGAATAATTCACTTTTCTTTCTTCTTTTTTACAGGGTGAAATAGGAGAGCCCGGCCAAAAGGGAGGCAAAGGAGATAAAGGCGAGCAGGTGAGTGTGCAAATCGAATTGGGTTAATAGTTTGTTGCAATCAAAATAAAAAAAAAATAAAAAAATCCTGTCAATGATTTTCCAAATCTACAGCTTTATTTGGCCCCAGACAGGCTATGATCTTCTTGGCTCCTATAATTAAAAATCCCTCTATTCTTGATTCTAAACAGCTTTTAGGCTCCAGATTGACACATGCAGTGGTCCCTTAAATTTTAGTGGTCTCAGTCAGGATACAATATTCCAACATACAATGGTCTTTCCTGGGACATTGTATCCTGAAACCACACAACATAGAATATCACAGACACTGCTGCTAAAACAAAAGTGCTACAGAATTTTTAATAATGATGAATAGTGAAAATGTTTATTATTTGATTTGCAAGCTTCCCACATTTATTTTACTTTGTGGTAAAACGCCTTTGAGAAGCAATATTTATGTGAAAAATCTAGCAGGTTAAATTTTTCTTTAGCTACAGCTAAAATGACTTAACTGCTTGTAAAACCAGCCCTGTCGTGTGATTGCAGTGGATTATTATTCTGTGCCGCTGATAAAGCACACATAGGGCCCTCTGGGTAATATTTTCATTTACTGACCACTTAAACATGTACCTTTAGTGATTCTCGTAATATTTTCTTCTTTCCAATTCCAGGGACCTCCTGGACCAGCCGGTTTGCAAGGACCAGTTGGCGCTCCAGGTCCATCCGTAAGTAATTTATTAATGACAATTCAGAATGTGAGCAAAAAATTACAATTTGACGGAACTGAGAATTTATGAAATAAGGCACATTATCACTCAATTTCACCCTGGTACAGTATGTATTGTATCCCTGGACAAAAACATCAAGCAATGCACACCCGAATGCTATTAATCAGCCTACAAATAGAAGTGGATGATTGAGTATTGTAGTAAGTCCACATTAGCAAAATATTCCATTATAGAGGCTGCTGAACCCATATTCTAGCCCTTTGTACTGTACACCAAGATGAAAATTTCCTTTATAAAATCTAAACGTGAGAATTTATTTGCTAGCATAGTAAGGTTGAACTAAAAGAAACATAAGTCCATTAAGTTCAATTCATTATACTGCAACGTTGACCCCTCACAGGGCAGAGATGCCCCCTGTTATAGACTTAAGCATGAAAGATAATTGGACTCATCTCGGTACTCAGATCATAGTAAAGGTTGGAAACATTGACCATAGCTGGAGAGCATGATCATAAGAGTCTATAAAGAAGAAAATAGCTGCTCTAAGGACATTAATCTCTACATCCTTCAAAGTGTCCATAATATTCTGTTCTGTTTGATACTATATAATGGAGGACAACCTATATCCTGGAGGATATTACTGATGTCCTAGTTGATCGGAATGCTTTCATTATAGGATATTAAGCTAAAAAAAAGCATTAAACCGCTAATAATGATGACAAACATGACATTTTATGGATATCTCTGGTTAATTAGGACACATATGGCTCCTGGAGTTATAACTCCAAAGAACATGCGTTCGTTAATGACATTAGCGTACATTAGCGACCCTAAGATCAATCTATATTTGTACACCTATTAGTTTTCCATTTCACATATAGCACAGTGCCTTTTTGTTTGGCTTCTTAATATCCCTGGTAACACTTGTCTATTCCTCATTGTTGAAGGGATCTGATGGAGAACCCGGCCCAAGAGGTCAGAAGGGAATGTTCGGGCAAAAGGGTGATGAAGGTGCTCGTGGATTCCCAGGTCCCCCTGGTCCAATTGGTCTTCAGGTGAGTAGGATGGCTCCAGACATTTCTATGGTATCTTCCAAACACTGCGTCATACAGATGTAGACAGATAACGCACCAGGATCTCACGGCACAGACAGTCATATCAAATTTTCAATGCTTTTCACTTGGTTTTGTTGTGATCTAAGAAAGCCATAATGTATGAGTCAGGTAAAATTTTGCTACATCTGTACCATAAGTGCCCGTTTACACAGCAGAGGACAAATACCGGTCAGTTTATACAACCGGCATTTCTCCGGTTTGTGTGCCATCCCCATGGCTGCGGGAGGCGGGTGGGGGGGGGGGCAGGCGGCGGCCCTCCCCTTCCCATTCACATGTTCATATTCCGTCGGAAAACCGCCAGATGGAAAACATGTGCAATGGGGACTACTGCTTGGGATTTTTTTCATAGAAGATCGATGTGTTCGTTTGCGGATGGTTTTTCAGACGGTCTGCAAAAACACAAACCATCTGAAAAACCAGCCGCAAACCGGCCTAACCATCCTTGATTCACAGATGGATTCATTGTAACGAAGACCCTTTACGCCCATTATTAGTGTTGCACTAATGATTCCCATCACGGTTAAATTCAATCGAAATATCAGAGATTCAAGTTGGGTCGGCCTACACCGAAGTTGGGAAGAATTTACACAGTAATTGTCCTTTTCCCTAACCCCAACACTGACATAGTGGTACAGTTATCGTTTCTTAGAATTTGGGTTTCGGGATGTCTCGAATACCGAATATTTTGATACCTACAGAGACCTACAAATGGAAATTATTTTATTTATACTTCATAATGCAATAATGTGATATTTTATAGGAAATATTTATGCGTTTAGTCATGCATTACTTGTTTCCTGAAAACTTCAGGCAAGAAACATAAAAAAGCCAAAGGAACAAATATCAACAGCAAAATATAGGACAGGAAAGTAGGGATTTCAAAGTGATTCTTAATTATATATATATATATATATATATATATATATATATATATATATATATATATATATATATATATGTATATATATATATATATATATATACAAATATATTTAATATAATACATATATTTTTTAGTATGTAACAGTTTCAATAATTAAGAATCACTTTGCAATCCTTACTTTTCCTCCCTATATTTTCCATCAATTAAGCAGCACATATAAATCTCTACTTTCCTGTCTATGTATAATTGAGGCACACGGGTTCGATTGCAAATGCACAACTGTCTACAGAATCTCGATTTTGTAAATGTCTCCTGTCATGGTTGCTCTTATCTAGTGCAGAATATACAGAGGATGTCCGCTCTCCTGAAATAAATAGCATGCCCTCCTAGTATCCAGACAATCTGCTCGGCAAACAGAGAGGAGCGAGTATGTTTATGTACATATTCATTAGCTGCGAATGTGTGCTGGCATCTCTGGCATTTGATGAAGATATAAAAGGGACACAGGAGGTGCCCCATGCCCTTAGCAGATGAAATGTGTGCATGAGGAGATGGCATATCCCAGATCTGTGGGTATCAGTCTGGCTGAGCCTCAGTCAGCGGTCCTGGCAGACTGAATAAATGGGCCATCAGCTCAGTAATCAGTACTATGCCAGCTGGCAGGGATTATTCATGTGCCACTGTGTTCCAAGCATAGTTACTGATGCTACAAAACCCGGAGAAGGAACGTGCAGAAGATACCTCGCCTTTCAATGCCTCATTTATCAGAGAGGTGTACGGTACAGGAATGTACTCTCTAAGCTGATCAGTATGAAACACAGAATACATTTCTGCTATGCTTGAGTAGTAAAAAAAAAAAAAGAGCTTTCATGTATACAGTTATACTGCTGCTATTATCGTGCTCTATATATACAGGAAAGGGCAGGAAGGGCAAGTGCTTTGGGTACAGGATGCAAAGGGGGCGCCAACAGATCACTCAACTAGTGCCAAGATATTTGGATACATGACCCTGTGCAACGGCTACCTCTTTAACACCAAATGGCCAATTACTCAACCCCACTAACCCACACTAGGGGCCTAGCCCTCAACCCCACTGAAGTAATGACACCGAGACAAAGGTTGGATGAATCGGCCATAGCAGCCGTTTTATTAACAAGCATATATAAAGCATAAATAAGCATAAATAACCATAAACTATATATACATGGGAACTATGAATATATATATATATATATATATATATATATATAATATATATATATATATATATATATATATATATAATATTATATATATATCCATAGTTCCCAACAAAAACAACCATTCCCAAACATTCCTGAACAGAAGAGAACGATGGTGCTGAGGTCCTTGGAGCTAAACTAAGGTCTGGCGAAAACCTGTCATTCCTTTTCTCCGTGTATTACCCTCAGCAATCACCCCCGATTCAAGGGCACTAAAAGCCACCTCAGGTCGTCCTCCAAAACTAAGCGTATTATACTCCAGGCACGACACATTTGAATGTGCCTAAAGTGGGCGCATCAAATATGCTAGCAATGATTTGCTATGTGCCTATATTTTGCTTCGCACCTAGATTAGGCTCATCAATTATATTATGCAAGGTAGAACAGTCGCCAGATTTTTGACAGGTTCATTCATTCAGACGCATTAAACACTGATTTAATGCACCTTAAAACTGGCGTGGCGGCACCTCTTTTCTGACATGTCGCCCTAAGTTTACTAAGTATTGCAAGCTAAATCCAACTAGCACTACGCTTGCCCTGCTGCAGTATCCGTCGGGATAAATTTTATGCTATCCCAACAAATTCCACAAATGGGAGCGAAAACCTGATGTAAACGGGGCCTTAAAGGGATTTTTCGTTTGCTTTTTCTTACATTCATATTCTTCATGAAAATTTGAAGTATTCATATACACTTACCTAATCACGACCACCTTGTGCTATCAGTGTCCTCATAACGGCTCAGCCCTCGGTGGTTGAGGATCCTGGGTGCCTTTCCTAAGGGCTTGTCCCCACGGCACGGGTTTGCACACGGTTTTTCAGACGATTTTCGGTTGTGAAAACCGGGTGAAAACTTTTAACATGGGCCTCTATGGAAAACCTGCACAGCAGTCCCCTACTCAGACTGCCAGCGGCCCGAAAAACATAGAACATGTTCATTCTTCCGTCCGGTTTTCGAGCGGCAGATGAACATGTCTATGTGAAGACGGAGGGCTTTTCTCTGCTAAACGCAGAGAAAAGACGTCCCCCTGTGGCCGTGTGCACGGCACAAAAACAGGACAAATACCGGTCGGCTATGCCGTGTAAACAGGTCCTAATGGTGCCACGTTTGTGAGCAGGCCAAACCCTCCACCGACTGATTAAAGTCTAGTTAAAAAGAAAACCAATATTTTCCGAATCAATGTGGTCTGAAATAAGCATCAACATAAGCATCATATCATGAAAACAAGCATCTGCCAGAAGATAAAGTAAAAGAAAAAAAACACCTCCTCTTGCTACTTACAGGTATAAATGTAGATAATTCATTGAATTGGGGCAAAGAATTATGAGCTATTTGCATTAATAGTTTGTTTTCCATACATCGTCTCATTCATAAACACATTTACAAATTTAAGATTGAATCTATGATGAAGACAAACTCCGTCTCATGCGCAATGCAGATTTACATTTTAAAATATAATATCTCGCCTGTAGCAGCCGAGGGAAAATGAATGATGGTTCTTTCCGTGTTGCCGGTAGCAGCTTCACATATCATCAGTCTGACCCAGCAGGACATAAAATATTAACCGTGCTCGCACTACAACTGCTGTGTACAGTTTTCATCATCCGTTTACAGCCGCCAACATCCTGCGGACAACATGGCATTTGTATCCCTTAGTGAAACTATAGATGAAGAATTGATAGCTAAATATTGTAGGAACACCACATGCAGCTCGACACTTCAGACCCGGTTGATATAGACGGTTTATATGAAGACCGTGTTAACCTTTATACTAAATGTACTACTTTTTAGTCTTGCTATACCTCTTGAGGATATATACATTGTTTATCTATCTATCTATCTATCTATCTATCTATCTATCTATCTATCTATCTATCACTGTTCTGCCCTGTCTATCTTTTCTTATATCTATCTATCTATCTATCTATCCCATATCTATCTATCTATCTCATATCTATCTCATATCTATCTATCTATCTATCTATCTATCTATCTATCTGTCTGTCTGTCTGTCTGTCTATCTAGCTGTCTTATATCTATCTATCTTATATTTATCTATCTATCTATCTATCTATCTATCTATCTCATATCTATCTAACTATCTCAAATCTATCTATCTATCTATCTATCTATCTATCTATCTATCTATCTATCTCATATCTATCTATCTCTCTCTCTCATATCTATCTATTTATCTATCTAACTATCTATTTATCTATCTAACTATCTATCTATCTATCTATCTCATATCTATCTAACTATATCAAATCTATATATCTATCTATCTATCTATCTCATATCTATCCATCTATCTCATATCTATCTATCTATCTATCTATCTATCTATCTATCTATCTATCTATCTATCTATCTATCTCATATCTATCTATCCCAAATCTATCTATCTATCTATCTATCTATCTCATATCTATCTATCTATCTATCTATCTATCCCATATCTATCTATCTATCTATCTATCTATCTATCTATCTATCTATCTATCTATCTATCCCATATCTATCTATCTATCTATCTATCCCATATCTATCTATCTATCTATCTATCTATCCCATATCTATCTATCTATCTATCTATCTATCTATCTATCTATCTATCTAGTGATCTATCTATCTATCATATAAAGTAGAGATGTATTTTAGCACATATAATATATCATATTTAAACTCACTGTTACTTTAGTCATCAGTGGTCCTCATTTGTCAAAGCTATCTAAGTATGAAGCTGACATAGTTGCCCATAGCAAACAATTAGAGCTCAGTTTACATTTTATAAATTTCTTTAAAAAATGACTTTGGTTGCTATGGGCAACAAACCCAATCTTACTGTTCAACAGTTTTGGTAATTGGGCCCACCTCACTTTTTAGTCTTAGGGCCATATGTATGAAACTGTTTAGGTCTAAAACTCATTCTTTTTACCATAATAACCTATGGGCAAAAAAGTGAGTTTTAGACCTAAACAGTTTCATACATATGGCCCTAAGACCTAAACAGTTTTCATGCATAATCCATTCCTTGACTCACACTGCTACTACTGTCCTTTCAGAGTTAAAGCTCCAGGGCCACAATGCAAAATCTATAAAAGGGTCCCAACCTACCATGTGCTGTTTTTAATACTGGTGTTTTCTTATGTGGCAGAGAATTCTTTGGACCCCTTGAGATTCAAGGGGACTGCTAGCTCTGCACCCCCTACAACTAAGCCCTACAATGCTCTGTGTTTTCTACCACACTTGACCATGTTGCTTAATTAACCGTTTAAGAATCAAAAACTTTCATATAAAGTAAGGGTCGTAATAAATTAATACTAAGCCGAAATATCACGATATCCAAACTGGAACACGAAACTTACACAATTTACCAAGTAATTGCTGTAGTTCTTTATGAATTCCGTGTAAATAACCGCGCTTATCTTTTCATTTCAGGGTCTTCCTGGACCCCCAGGTGAAAAGGGAGAAAACGGTGATGTTGGTCCAATGGTAGGAAACATCATTTTAAGTAGCCGTGTTCAATGTCTTTTTCTTTGTGGACATTGTGACTATTCCTGTGCCGCCGTAGATAGCCACGTTGCAAAGAGAATTAATGCTCTGATTCTTTTAAACAGGGTCCACCTGGTCCTCCTGGTCCCAGAGGTCCTCAAGGTCCTAATGGTGCAGATGTGAGTATTTGGCATTGCCTTTACCTATGAAAAACATTTGTATTATTTTCTATGAATACTGTATGACTTTTATTCTCCGGCAGGGTCCACAAGGTCCACCTGGGTATATTGGCTCTCCTGGCGGTAATGGTGAGAAGGTAGGTTAAAAAAAAGAATTTTTCATTTAAGAAAAAACGTGGCAAAATGGTGTGACTCTCTAGGTAGAGATGATACTAATCGATATCTACAGTTTAGGTGACTAGCCATAATCCTAGCCCACTCAACATACACTATAAGTGTAAGGTCTATATGTCAGTAGGTAAAGAGAACAATGGGCAAAGACAACATTATGGCAGATATTATAAATTAGGACGTTATCGTATTAATATATAATGCAACAATTTTTTTCCTGAGTTTGCTGAACAGAAAACTTGCGCCGCCTTTACTTATGCATCTTTTTCAATCACGATAGACAGTTGTATTGCGCTTTGCATATACTCCTTTAAAGGATGTATGTCATCGATTTATGAATGGTGGGGGTGCAATGAGGCTGCATATCCTGAGAAAGTGAATGGACACAGCTCTGGCTAAGTGCTGCCCTGCAGTCACTAACCCTCCCCCTCCCCCCCACAATGGCCTTTATGGTCCCCAGGCCATACAAGGGACAGCAGACGGCCCCAATCACTTGAATGTGGACATGCCACTGGGGAGGGGGAGAGGGGGCATCAATGAAACAGCACTATGGTGTCATCATTCTCAAAATGTATGGTGTTCCTAGAGATCAAACCACCAATGATCATAAAGTAATGGCATATCCTGAGTACCCCTTGAGTAAACATAGGGAAGGCCAAAGTTAGAGAGATAGGACAGCTGCCTAGGAAATTGCTAAAGTGACCACACTTGATTTACATCCCTCTGTCCAGATCAGTGTGACCACTTTCAATTCTACAAAAGTGCTCCTAGCATACATTTCACCAGGACTTTTGTTCCTTTACTAAGCAAGACAAAATGGCCATTGGTCCAGACTCCCCGGGCTACATGGAAACCTCCATTGGGTCCTTGCTCATTGTGGGTCTCTGGGCATGAGAGGAATAGGTCTGTGTTTCAGGGAGAAAGACAGAGAAAGTGAGACAGAAAGCAAGTGTCATGTGCAATATGTGCAGTAATGTTCGGTAGCTGAAAGATTGCCCCCACTGGTGGGCTCCAAGAATACAACTTCACTGGTGGGCCCAAAGAGTACAACTCAACTGGTTGGGGCCAAAGAATCAACTTCACTGGGAGGCCCCAAAAATCAACTTCATTGGTTGGGCTCCAAAATCAACTCCACTGGGAGGACCCAAAAATCAACTCCGCTGGTTGGGTTCTTAAAATCAACTTCACTGGTTGGGCTCCAAAATTCAACTTCATTGGTGAACCTCAGTCACCTCAGTCCAACACCGTCTACATGTAGCCTAATTATATGCACTGTCGGACTAAATTTTTTTGGCCAATTTTGGGGGAAATTGTTCGGAGTGCCCGCCCTCTACCTCTATGGGACATGAGCACAGCAACTTTCAAGTAATCACTTCACATGCAGGATTTAATAGGATATCTAGATGTAGGTTCTAAAGTCAGCTCCAAAAGAGGTCTCTTCTGCTAAACCTTAGGAGCCTTGTTAAATAAATGTTACTTTGTTTTATCAGAACATGGGACCATCAGCAGATCCTTTGGTACTCTGACTGGTCACTCCAACTCTGATTACATGTAATTGCCTAAATGTTTATGCATACTTGGCGTCTTTAGACTCTGCTGTAGTAAATGTGGTGACATCCACTTTTGGAAGAAATGACGTCCAAGTACGTATACCAAAGGTGCCACATCAAGATGGCTGAAGAGCAGCTAGTGCTTGCAAGTTTATTCTCCAGATGAAACATCAGTGCCAAGATGCAAGCAAATATACAAATGTGCCGGGTTTAAGATAGACATTAGGTTTATCATTGGACTGCATTATAAATGAAATCCATTTTTTGCGTTCCTCTGTACCTTGTGATATGGGAACATTCTGTCTCCAGAGCTTTCCCCCATCCCTCTAGAGTTCCCATACATTAAAAGGATTCTGCCTGCAGTGTTTGCATACAGACTTATTGCATAATAATAGCTGTCATCTTAAATCAAACAAATGCAGACTCGTATTCCTAAGGAAGTGCGCTCTCCTATCAGGCAGACGCTCTGCGGGTTTATCATCTCCACAGTAGAAATATTTTTATGGATTGTTTTTGTGTAGAGTAAAAGAGAACTAGCGATGAAATCTTTATTTTACCATTTCTGTGCAGCCTTTATAATCTCAGAAGCATTACAATGCATGCGCACGTCAGCGGCTGAACAAAAATCCAGAAATGTTGAGCTACTGGGACGGATTTTTGTTATTGCACTAAATAATCAGTACATTTCTGTATCGCTAGAATCTCATTACTTGTACTCGTTTTGTACATATTGATATTCATTTGTGTTAAGGCCTTTCCATATGCGCCGATGATCAGGAAGGAGCGTTTGATCAGCCAATCACTGTCCCCTGTTATGCTATGTCTTCACAGTTAACGTTAAAATTCAGTCGGAAATCTGACAGTATTTTAACTGCAACGCATTGGCGCAGTTTTTGTGCAAAAAAACGCAGTTGGATTTTGGATCCCCCCGGCCCCGTACATTGAGGCTATGGGAAACCGACAGGAATCTGGTGGAAGATAGAACATCTATTATCTTCTACTGGCGACTCAGTAGAAAATCTGTGCTGTGTAGACTTCAGTGCAGATTTTCTATTGACTGCACGCGATTTTCGGTGGATTCTAAATGCTGAATCTGCTGAAAAACCAACCAAAATCCTGTGTTGTGTAAACATAGCCTTAAAGGGGTTGGATCACTACGTGGATTCATGTCACCTCAGTCCTGTTTTCTTGGTTGCACTTTGAATTCAGGGGCGTGTTTACTGGCTTCTACTAGGCTGCAGAAGAAGTCTGGTCTGTAGCTATAGCAACCAGTGCTGGCAGCCTATCAGGAAAGATCAAACTGGTCTGTAGCTATAGCGACCTGCGGAGCTGATGCAGCCCATACAAGAGGGGCTATCTAGGAATAGGTAGGACACTGTTAATGGACATATATTGCAGTGACTTGTTTTTGCCAGATCTTTAAAGGGGTTGTCTCATCTCAAAGTTTCATGGGATGCAGGAATGAAATAATGCTACTTTGCTCTGTCACTTCCTGGTCAAGCTGTCTGTAATTAGCATATGAGCTCCGTGAAAAATTCATCCTCTCTTTTTTATTAGCCCTAGATTAAAAAAATTTAAACCTTCTCTGAGGGTCCAGAGAAGCGGGGGAGTTTATGTAAAAAGTAAATTAAAGAGTCTTATTGTCTGAAAAAACAGAAAAAAAACAAGCTCTGCCCCTTTCCCAAAGAACCTTTGTGACTTCACTCCCTGCTTTTCAAGATAGAACAAACAGAAAGGGGGGAGGGGTTAAATGTACACATTTGGGTCCCTTGGGAAACCAAAGGAAGCACAGAAGGTAAAAAAAAACATTTGTAGCCCTTAAAAACAAAAAGATGAAAAACGCAAAAATATTTGGAAAAAGCGTCTTCATTTAGGTTTTTTCCCAAACATTTTTGGGTAAAAGCTATTCTTTGAAACCGGACCCCCCCTTTAACAAAAAAGCAACCCTTTTAAAGGAAAAAGAAAAAAAACCCCCCCTTTGCAAAAGGGTTGTCTCACAACAACTTTTAAAACAGAGGTGGTTGGGTTTGTTGACCCCAAGCAAACCGGGGTTTTTTGGGGGGGGAAAAACATGGGTTTCAAGCAAAAAATCCTCCATTGTGCAATATGTGAAGGGTCTTTAAAATGGGAACGGAATGACTTGTTATAACTAATATTGAATTGGGGTTTTGGGTCAATTCCCAAAATCAAAGCAAAAAACCAAATTTTTTGGGGAAAAGGGGGCCCGAAATTGGGGAAAAGGCGGGGGAAGGGTGGGCTTTTTTTTTTCCTTTTTCCCAAAACCAAACAAAAAACCCAAGGGAAATTTGAAAGAATTAAAAAAATCCAACCCGCATTTGAAAAAAAAAGCCTTATTTTAAAATTTAAGGGAATTTTCAAAGCGCCCTTTTTTTTAACTTTTTTGCCCCCAACCCCCCCATTCTAAAAGATATACAGGAGTGTATGATAAAACAATATGAATTTAAGTGTTATGTGGCAAACTTTGTTTGGCAGTTTTGCACCAAACTGTGGCGCTTTAAAATGGCCGTATGCCTGTTCATACATGTGTAGAACCAACAATATACAGCAAGAAAATGGCGAAGGCAAAATTTTAGGGAAAGTTCAAAACAATGAATTTGGGGCTACATTTCAAGCCCCCAAAAACATTGGGGCCGCCCAAAATCAGCGCATACTCCCGGCCAAAGGGGGGGCCGGCAGCCCCCCCCACCCATAACGGCAAATTTCCCCCGCACCGATCGTATTTTACAACGGGGGGAGGAGGTATAATCCATAGCCTCATTAAGCTAAATTGGGTTCCGTAAATTCGGCGCGGAATTTGCCCTATTAAAAACGCAAAAACGCAGCGAAATAGCACGGAAATTTTCCCCCGTGAAACATAGCCTTAAAAGGGGGAACCCCAAACCAAAATTTTTTACCATCCAGGGGACAATTAAAAATTTCAGATATCAAAAAACAACCCCAACAAGGGATATCAATAAAATTGCTGCCCCCGGAAAAACCAAAAAATAAAAAAGAAAAAAATGAAAACACTGCTAAAGTCAAACCCATTCTCACAATGTGTTACATCAAAAAAAATTCAACCGGGTTATAGCCTAAATTTTTAAACAAAATTTAAAAAAATAGGGCCCTATAATATAGAGGCAAGAAAGGGTTTAAAATTTTAAAAAGACAAGATAATTAAGGGTTTTTTTTGCTAAACAAAGCATGTAAACCAATAAAACATAACAGCCCCATACAGATCATATTAGAAACACAGAAAAATTTTTTAATTTTAATAAAACTATTCCTAAATTTTCACTATAACTAAAAAATAGGCTTCTGATAGCTTTGTTTAATACACATTGGGCCCTATGTATGAAGACTGTCTTTGTTGCCCCCTAGCAAGGGAATCAAAACCCCCTAGCAACCAATCAAAACCAAAAGAAACCAAACAAAGCTCATAGCAAACCAAACCAAGCCTATAGCAACCCAAACAGAGCTCATAGCAAATAAAACGAAACCCATACAACTAAACAAGCCCATAGCAACCAACAAGCCCCCAAAAAACCAATCAAGGCCATACCCAAAACCCAAAAAAAAGCTCATAGCAACCAATCAACTCAAGCAAACCAATCAGAGCTCAAATTTAAACAAACCCAAACAGAGCCCCATACGACCAAATCAGAGCCTATAGTAAACCAATCAGAGGCCCATAGCGACCAACCAAAAACCCCTACAAAAACCCAAACAAATAAATCGCTTTTATTTTTTTAAACAGAAAAAGAAATAAAACCCGACTGTGATTGGGTTTCTAGGGGGCTGATTTGGTTTTCTATTTGGGTCTGATTGGTTTGGCCCATAGCTGTGATTAGTTTTCTATGGGGAACAAAAGGGCAGTCCCTTTTTTTATTAAAAATTTATGAAATACGGCGGGCTACCCCGTACCCCGCCGTACATCAAAAAGGGTTTTCCGAAAAACCCCGTAATACCACCCCAACCCCCCCCACCCGGGAAGGGGGGGGGGTTTTATCCCCCCCCGCCCCCCTCAAAAAATACAATTTTCTAGTGCCCCCTATTTGCCGGTGAATAATTTTTCAAGTCCCCCTTATCTCCCGGGGTGTACAATTTCGAAACGTATTGTAAAAGCGCAGGGGACGAGCCTAATCCAAAATTCCTATGTGAAACTAGGGTTTTCTGTAATTTCGGCGCGCAAACTTGCTTTTATTAGAAACGCAAAAAATGTTTGGGAAAAAATACACGCCGAAATTACCCGTTGGAACATGTTTTTCAGCAAACACATTTTTTTATACATGCCCCCCCCCCCCCCCCCCTTATGTCAAGAGTTTTGAGCGGGGGTTTTCCCTTTATTTTCTACTTTTATAGATTAATTTTCCCGGGACTTGCCTGAAAATTGAAAAGGGGAAAAGGTGGCCACCTTTGGGTCTCTCTCTATTCATTTGAGTGGAAACGTGATTTGGGGCTAAAGCAAAATTTAATTTCTTCTCTACTAAAAATTTCCCCTAAAAATTTAAAACGGTTTAAGAGCCGCAATCACCCCTGCATTTACTGTGCTTTCACAAGATGGGGAAAATGGGGCATAAAATGGAAAGGGGTTTTCCCCTTGAAATTTTTTGCATTTGCTTTTGGCCAGATACCAGAGATGGGAATATCCCTTTGAGCAATTAACTATGTTGTCTACGTTGTGACCACCACCTGAAATCCAAAATAGCCACTGTGTGCAGCATAGACAGGAGTTATTCGGGCTGGGAGTGACTCAGGAAGGGTTCCGGGTTAGGTTGTAAAAGGGTATTTTGGAAACCCCAATCATCCCAAAAAGCTCCCCTTGGGGGGTCCAAAGAAAAACCCCCCCATCCAGGGAAAACCCCACAGATGCTGGGGGGAAGTCCATAGAGCAAAACACCACCATTCCGGGGACCCCACAATGCGGGAAGAGTCCATAGGAAAAAACACCACTTTCCGGGGCCCCCCACAGATGCTGGAGGGCCCTTTTAGAGAAAAACACCACCTTCCAAGGGCTCCCACAGCTCGGGAGGGGCCCAAAAAGAGCCAACACACCATCCAGGAGTTTCCCCAAAGCTGCTGGAGGGTCCATAAGCCAAAAACCCCAAACCAGGGGCCCCAAACAGCTTGCTGGAGGGGCCATAGGGGCCAACACCCCCCCATCCAGGGCCCCACACCCCTCTGGAGGGAGCTTTAGAGCCAACACCCCCCATCCAGGGACCCCCAACAGCTGTGAAGGGCCCCATGGTGCCAACCCCACCATCCAGGGGCCTCCCCCAAGCTGCGGGAATGTCCATAGAGACAACATCCCCAAATTTTGGGCCCCCACAGTTTGCTGGGAGGGCCCATAGAGCCCAAAAACCAAACCATCCAGGGACCCCCCCGGCTGTGGAGGGAGCATAGAGCCAACCCCACCTTCCGGGGACCCCAAAAGTTTCTGGGGGGTCCCATTGAGCCAACACTACCACCCCCAAGGGGCCCCAGAGCTGCTAAAGGGGTCCATTAAAGCCCACCCCAACATCCAGGGGCCCCAAGCTGCGGAGGGACCATGGGCCAAACACCCCAACCGGGGGGCCCCAAAAGGGGGGGGAAAGCCCATAGAGCCAACCCACCATCCAGGGGCCACACAGCTGCTGGAGGGGCCAAAGGGGCCCAACACTACCACCCCCCGGGTTTTCCCAGAGTTTGCTGGAGGGTCCATAGACCCCAAAACCACCATAAGGGGCTCCACACCCCTGCTGGGGGGGTCCATAGAGCCAAAACACCACCATCCAGGGGCCCCAGAGTTTGCTGGAGGGTCCATAAACCCACACCCCCCCCCCAACCCCCGGGGCCCCCACAGCTGCGGAAGGGCCCCATAAAAGCCAACACCACCTTTCCAGGGGGCCCCCACGGGCTGCTGGGGGGTCCATAGAGCCAACACCCCCACCCGGGGCCCCCACACGGGCTGCTGGGAGGGTTTTCCCAAAAGACCCAAAACACAAACCATCCAGGGGTCCCAGAGCTGCTGGGGGCCCTTAGACCCAAACATCCCCAAATCCGGGGGCCCCTCCACAGCGCTGGGGAGCCCATAGAGCCAACACCCCCAAACCCCAAGGGGCCCCAGAGCTGCTGGAGGGTCCTTTAAACCAAAACCCCACCCAGGGGGCCCCACGGGCGGCGGAGGGGAACAAGGGGCCAAACCCCAACCCCCAACCCAGGGGCCCCACCCCCTGTTTGGGGGGAAAGTCCTTTAGAGCCGACCCCCACCACCCAGGGGCCACACGGGCGTGGGGGGTCCATAGAGCCAACACTCCCATCCAGGGGTTTCCCCAGAGCTGCTGCGGGGGACCATAGACCCAAACCACTACCATCCAGGGGTCCAGACCCCTGGAGGGTCCAAAGAGCCCACCCCACCACCCAGGGCCCACAGTTTCTAAATTTTGTTTCCCAAGCCCAAAAATAAAAGGGCCAGATTTGTACGGGAATTTTTTTGGTTTCCCGATCACCCAAACCAAGGGTCAGAAAATTTCTACCGGGGTGACATGTTTAAATTGTCTTTTTTGGGAAAATCCCACCCGCCCTGGGGAAAAAACAACCCGCATGTAATGGGGGGGTATTTTGATTTTGTAAATTGGATTAAATACCCCAAACCCAGCTGATATTTTCCTTTACAGGGATAAAGTGGCCCAGAAAAAATGCCAAAAAAAACTTTCCCCAAAACCATAAAACTGCCCCACCAGCTTGTTTTTCTTCTAGAAATTTTGGCGGTTTTTGGGTGTTTGTTATCAGATATTTTTCCTCTGACACATCAATGTCCTTCCATGAAAAATGTGATACATCAGAGAAGACAACTCTTTATCAATCAGAGCAGGTCCAATTTCCCTTACTCCCAAAAAAATTTTTAAGGCCTTTTACCGCTGTTTTAATAATTTGGTTAGGTGCAGTGAAACCCCTTTCTGCCCCGGGGCCCCCACATATCAAAAGGGTTTTAAGCAAAAGGGCAGTGACATCCACCCTGCTCCGGGGCCCCAAAATCCCTCATTTTAGGTTTAGAGGGGTTGAAATTGACATCCATTGCTCCGGGGGCCCCCATACACTGTAGGGTTAGCAGAGGTGCAGTGACATCCATCAGCTCCGGACCCAATACACTGTAGGGTTAGCAGAGGTGCAGTGACATCCGTCTTCTCCGGAGCCCATTGCACAGTAGGGTTAGCAGAGGTGCAGTGACATCCATCTGCTCCGGGGCCCAATATGCAGTAGGGATAGCAGAGGTACAGTGACATCCGTCTGCTCCGGGCCACATATTCAGAAGGGTTAGCAGAGGTGCAGTGACATCTGTCTGCGTTGGGCCCCATACACAGTAGGGTTAGCAGAGGTGCAGTGACATCCGTCTGCACCGGGGCCCCATACACAATAGGGTTAGCAGAGGTGCAGTGACATCGGTCTGCTCAGGGCCCCATACACAGTAGGGTTAGCAGAGGTGCAGTGACATCCATCTTCTCCAGGGCCCAATACACAGTAGGATTAGCAGAGGTGCAGTGACATCCATCTTCTCCAGGGCACCATACACAGTAGGGTTAGGAGAGGTGCAGTGACATCCGTCTGCTCCAGGGGACTATACACACTAGGATTAGCAGAGGTGCTGTGACCTCTGTCTGCTCTGGGGCCACATACACATTAGGGTTAGCAGAGGTGCAGTGACAACCTTCTGCTCCAGGGCCCCATACACAGTAGGGTTAGCAGAGGTGCAGTGACATCCGTCTGCTCCAGGGCCCCATACACAGTAGGGTTAGCAGAGGTGCAGTGACATCCGTCTGCTCCGGGGCCACATACACAGTAGGGTTAGCAGAGGTGCAGTGACATCCGTCTGCTCCAGGGCCCCATACACAGTAGGGTTAGCAGAGGTGCAGTGACATCCCCCTGCTCCGGGGTCCCATACACAGTAGGGATAGCAGAGGTGCAGTGTCATCCGTCTGCTCTAAGGCCACATACACAGTAGGGTTAGCAGAGGTGCAGTGACATCCGTCTGCTCTAAGGCCTCATACACAGTAGGGTTTACTGAACTGTTGTGTTAGCCCTCTGGGTCATTTTGGTGATGAGCTGCTTCACAGTAGTGTGTCAGTTCACCCTCTTGCACCTGCATAGCCAGTGTTAGGCTATGTTCACACGGTGTATTTGCAGGGCGTAATTACGCCCCGCATTTACGCCGTGTGACCGGGGGCGGGGCGGGAGCGGGGGACTGAGCAGGGGGCCGGCACTTCGCCGGCCCATAGACTTGAATTGCCAGCGGCGCGTATACGCCGCTAGTAATTCACATGTCACTTATCTCCCCCCCGCGGCGTTTTCGGCAAGCGGGGAGAGGAGACGTAATCCACAGTTCTCTATGAGAACTGTGAATTACCGTAATGAATGGGCCGTTTTCGGCCCGTAATTGGCGCACTTCGGCGCGTAATTACGGACCGAAATACGGCCCATTTTAAGCCGTGTGAACATGCCTTTACACTCTCACATCAATGACAGTTGGTGCTCCAGTCTCTACATTGCTTATTCACAATACAATTTCACCACAGCAGCCGCCAACAGGTTCAAACGTCAATAAATCCTCCTTTTTGCAGCTCAGATAAATCACTTTCACCCATGACTGCAGTGAGTGATATTTGTGCAGACAGCTTATCACACACCTTATATACCCACCCAGCCAGCTCACCACACAGGACGCTGCTGACATTGAGAGTAGAAAGTGGTCATAAGATTGTGACTTAAATGTGTGTAAAGCAAGTTAAGCAAACTATGGTGTCTATCTGTAGTCATCCTAAACATCAACACTACAGGGGAGAGAGCTATCTATCTATCTATCTCATATCTATCCCACATCTATCTATCCCATATCTATCTATCTATCTATCTATCTATCTATCTATCTATCTATCTATCTATCTTTCTATGTATCTTTCTATCTATCTCTCTATCCCATTTTTATGTATATCATATCTATTTATCCCATATCTATCTATCTTTCTATATATCTATCTATCTCATATCTATCTATCCCATATCTATCTTTCTATCTATCTATCTATCTATCTATCTATCTATCTATCTATCTATCTATCTATCTGTCTGTGTCTGTCTGTCTGTCTGTCTGTCTGTCTGTCTGTCTGTAGTCATGCTAAACATCAAAGAACTACAGGGGATCTATCTATCTATCTATCTATCTATCTATCTATCTATCTATCTATCTATCTATCTATCTATCTATCTATCTATCTATCTATCTATCATCTATCCATCCATCCATCCATCTATCTCAATCTACTGTTTTGCCTGTGATGCGTAAATGGTTCAGTGCTAGGCAGATGTTTGGCCTACAGTGTTATCAGTGGACTGTTGCACATATTCGCCCTTGAGAACTTATGTACATAGCAGTATAATAAAGAGCAGCACTGGATAAACAAAATATGGCTGCACACCTCACAGGACTCCAGCCAGGAGTCTGCATCCAACCAAAAATTAAGCAATTCAGGCAGTGCTTCTAAACAGATCAAAGCTTAAGGCTTCCATGCAACATTTCAGCTCATGCAAGAGAACCGCTTTGATCTGTTTGGAAGTGCTGCCTGAATTTCTTCATTGTAGCTTCAGGCTCACTACCTGGTCAGGCTGGGGATGGTTCTATAGCAGTGATTGACATATCAGCTCTGCTATTCCTGTTGCAGTGATTTAAAAGTAGGGGGTTTATAATCTGTAGTGTACAAGGCTACAGAGCTCTAAGAGATCAAACTAGTCATTAACTTAGGTAAGCACGCGCCTGTGTTAGAGATAGGACTCACCATGGTCAGACTACAGCTTCAGAGCACCCGGATAAGAGAGAGCGAGGTGGGGAAGGTGGTCAGTAATCTAGAAAAACTTGTGTACACTAGCAGGAAATAAAATCTTCTTTATCTCCTGAACAAAGCATAATCAGAACAGCAATGTGTTTGGTAATAGTCTTCATTTACCTTTCCCTACATGCTAAAAGACAATCATTGTGGTAGAAAACACCTTTTAACAATCTCAGGTGCATTTTGCTTTGTCATCATTGGTCTTTTTAGTTGGATGTGTCTTTTCCAGTGTCTGGGTTTTGTTTATCTATACTTGGTTGGACACTGCTGTTGAGTTCTTCTCTCTTCCTTTTTTTTGTTTCTAGATCTCTCTTAACCTTTTCTTTATCATTCTGGCACCATAATAACTTAATGGACACATTTTTTAAGGCAGTTGCACCAAAATCCTGGCACAATGTGCACCAAAAATAATGGCGTACATGCTTTACACCACATTTACTATATGTTTTAGACCAGGGGTGTCAAACTAATTTTCACCGGGGACCACGTCAGCCTCACGGAAGACCTTAAAGGGCCGACAAAATCTTAGAACTGTGTATATGGAACTTTTCCATAACTGTTACATTTGTACAGCATTGCTATTATAATTTGCCCTTTGAGGGCAACCAGGAAGAACATATTGCCCCCATAAGTAGATAGGTACATATGACCCTTGTAGGTAGATAAGTGGGTATAAAGCCCCTTGTAGATGACAGGTATATCTTCTTCCTGTAGCTAGATAGGTATTTTTGCCCCCTGTAGGTAAATATACAGCTCCCTGTAGATAGGTTTTTATATATATCATCTGTATGTAGATAAGTAGGTATACAACCCCTTGTAGATAGGTAGGTATGTGTCCGTTGAAGGTATATATGCCTCCTGTAGAGAAACAGCTCCCTGACTGTACTCATAGTCATATGCTTTTTGCAAACACAAAATGCAGGGTGGGCCTAGGAAGGGAAAAGAAGGGCCCACCACATCTGTTCATAACACTCCTGTTTTATTTACTGCTGCCAGTGTGCTACATCCAGGTTTTCCTCCCTTACCGCTTTGGTGAGAAAGGGAGGGATGGTGGACATAAGCAGCTAAAAGGTACAGGCATTGCTGAGGTACCATGACCTACCCAAAGATGCTTCTGCTCTCCCTGCCTCTGCCTTCCCTGCACCAGCACATAGTGACCGAATAATACTGCCACTCCATGACCACATATCACCACCACATAGTGACCAAATAATACAGCCATACCATTACTGAATATAAGCCAAGGGCCGGACAACACAAAGCGGTGGGCCGGACCTGGCCCACGGGCCTTATATTTGACACCAGTGTTTTAGACAGTTTCCAGACACTTCTGCACTACGTCTGTCAAAAGGGGCATGGCCTCACGGGAAAGAGGGGTGGTGTCACATGTGCTAAAAATGCACCAAAAATTGGACGCCTGTTAGTGGCATAAAGTAAGCCAACTTAAAGATGGTACAAAGTTAGAGTAGACAGTTGTAACCTGCACCAGATTTATCAAAACTATGATTAAAGTGGCCAATTGTAAGACTGTTTAGTCTCAGTTACAACTGTCTAAGAGTTAGAGACTATTGATAACTCTCCCCCATTGTTTTTGTTTAAGGCCTCTCTAAGGCCATGTTCACACGGCTTAAAATGGGACATATTTCAGGCCGTAATTACGCGCCATAGTGCGCGAATTACGGCTGGAATATGTCCCAGTCGTTACGGTAATCCACAGCTCTCATAGAGAACTATGGATTATGTCTCCTATGTTCACACGATGTACTGCGGCGCATACAGTACATCATGTCATTCGGTAGCTCGCACTAATATGCGCGTACTCTCGCGGCGCAGGGAGCCGGCAGCCCACCGGCCCCATAGACATTCATTACTCGCGGCGCGTATTCGGCGCAAGTAATTGGCATGTCACTTATCTCCCCCCGCAGCGTATTGTACGACCGGTTAGAGGAGGTGTAATCCATAGTTCTCTATGAGAGCTATGGATTACCGTAATTTCGGCCCGCATCTCGCCCGTATTAGAGCACAAATATGCGGCGAAATGCATGCCAAAATTACCCCGTGTGAACATAGCCTTAGCCTCTAGTTTTGGAGCGAGCCAGAGTCGTGAAGGCGAAGGCACACCTTTCTTGTGTTAGAATTAATTAACTTGCTAGAGTAACCTTGAATTGACATTATATAGCCTTATGCGTTCCACAATTTTCAATATTCAGAAAATGTTTCGTTCTAAAATAGAGTTACTAGACGCTCTAAGAACGGAAAACCACTTAAAGTTATTCATTGCATGTGGGCTCCGCTAATGTATTCAAAGCCTTTGTTGACACCTGTGAAGGAATTGTATTATTTCCATATTTATTATAGACTATACATCACTGTTTCTATTTCAGTGAATACTGAAAATAGAAACAAGGCCGCGGAGTCTGTGTGTTGCAGACAGTCACGCTTTTGCATACGAAACTATGAAGACACATCACTCACAATATAGCATAACTATTATATCAGCAGAATGAAATGCTTTTAGGCTGTATTTATCAATCAGATGTCAACATCAATGTCTGTGTCATAGAAGAGGAGCAGGTATTTGGCTCTCTACATAACAATAGCAAATAGATCATCCTTTATTTAGTGCTTACTCTAACGATAAGTCATTTCCTCTTCAAAAGTAATGGGTTTACACTGGATTTAAAGGGAACCTTTCTGGCAGGTTAATCTGAGAGCAGGATGCAATAGAGGGAGAGGAGCTGAGCTCTGTGATATATAAGGTTTATATGATAGAGGAGAGAAGGTGAGCTCTGTGATATATAGGGTTATATGATAGAGGAGAGAAGCTGAACTCTGTGATATATAGGGTTATATGATAGAGGGAGAGAAGCTGAGCTCTGTGATGTATAGGGTTATATGATAGAGGGGGAGAAGCTGAGCTCTGTGATATATAGGGTTATATGATAGAGGAGAGGAACTGAGCTCTGTGATATATAGGGTTATATGATAGAGGAGAGGAGCTGAGCTCTGTAATATATAGGGTTATATGATAGAAGGAGTGAAGCTGAGCTCTGTGATATATAGGATTATATGATAGAGGAGAGAAGCTGAGCTCTGTGATATATAGAATTATATGATAGAGGAGAGGAGCTGACCTCTGTGATATATTGGGTTATATGATTGAGGAGAGGAGCTGAGCTCTGTAATATATAGGGTTATATGATAGAGGGAGAGGAGCTCTGTGACATATAGGGTTATATGATAGAGGAGAGAAGCTGAGCTCTGTGATATATTGGGTTATATGATAGAGGAGAGAGGCTGAGCTATGTGATATATAGGGTTATATGATAGAGGAGAAAGAAAGAATAGGGTTCTCGAGGCCCCCGTTTTAGTGATCATGACGGTCTTCGCAGTCGGACCCCTAGCAACCAGACATCTGTCTGTGGATAACTGCTAAATGTCTAGTGTTAGAAAATCCCCTTAAGACACTTTACTGCTCTGTTCTGTTCTTGGTGTTCTCAATCAGCATAGTCTATATTCCTGCTGTTGAAAAGAGCAGATAACCAGCAGAAACTAAATGGACCCATTGTAAGTCAACAGTATCCATCAAGAAACAAATATGTCATGTGATGACAATATTAAGAACAGAAGCCATGACCCTAAAGGTGCAATAGGTTGGAATTGCCTACACTTTTTCTTCCATAGGTATTGATGAGACAGAAGCAGTAAAGCTTTCAATATATACTGGGGCAGATTTATCAGCACTGTCTAATACGTAAACCATATACATTTAGTCTAGACAGATTTTAGAAGGAATCGTGAACTACGTCCTCTGCTGTGATCAAGAACCATTCCTGTATTGAAATGCATAAGCGAGACATCGTTATTTCATCTCCTGTTTTAGTTTGGATGAATAAAATTTTTCTATTTTATCACACATAATTGATCTTGCTGAAAATTTATCTAAAGTCTTAAAATTTACTACATTTAGCATAGTGTTGAAACATCTGCTGCAGGTTTAGACTGTCTAGACTTCTATTAGATGGCCAAGTCTTCTATTAGATACCTTCTACTAGATGGATTACTGAAGGCCGCTAATTGCGGCAAAATACTGGCTCTTTTTTTTACGTAGGTGTCGGAGGCTCAGCCACACCCTTTTCACTGAGCCACACCCCTTTACCGCCACCACCGAAACAGCATTGTCTAGAAACTGCCTAAAACACATAATAAATGTAGTGCCAGTAATTTGGTGTAGATTGCTCCAGATTTCTGGTGTAAGTTCGAAACAAATCTGCCCCATTATGTTTTAATATCTACTAGTATATGTGTGTGCACCTATGCTCATTTCTTTCAAAAAAGTTTTTTTTGAAGTGCAGAACCAAATATTGTTTTCTAGACTGTTTGTATGGGGGAGTAGATGCCCCTTCATTGGTTTTGTGCACTCCACCGACCTTCTCTCCATGAAATGTGGAGGTCTGAAGAGGCACCAAGAGAGGTAATGTTAGTGTAGGTTCCTACCTGTATTGAGGTCCCCTTGCTGATTGGGAGGTGGGCTTAAACAGTTTTGATAAAAAATGCGAACTAAGAACTTCAAAAATTTGTCATGTATTCTAAGGAGCAGAAATGCTTTTCCAAAAATTTCTATGTGCCTTTTGATATTTTTTTAGTGTTAGTAGTGTGCTACTGAAATTGGATTGTTTTTGTTTGTTATCGCCCCATCAGTGTGCACCAATGGTCATTTTTTTCAAACAAGTTTTTGGGATGTGCAAAACCAAATATTGTTTTCTAGACTGTTTGTATGGGGGAGTGGCTGCCCCCTCGTTGGTTTTTTGCACTCTACACACCTACACAGGCTTTTAAATCAATGCAGGGTACCATGTAGCTGGATTCTTCTCTCCCTGAAATGTGGAGGTCTGAACAGGCACCAAGAGAGGTAATGTTAGTGTAGGTTCCTACCTGTATTGAGGTCCCCTTGCTGATTGGCAGGTGGGCTTAAACGGTTTTGAACAAAAATGTGAACTAAGGACCTCAAAAAAATTTTCATGTATTCTAAGTAGCAGAAATGCTTTTCCAAAATTTCCTATGTGCCTTTTGATAGTTTTTTAGTGTTAGTGGTGTGCTGCTGTTATTAGATTTTGTTTGTATGTTACTGCCCCATCAGTGTGCACCTATGCTCATTTTTTTCAAACAAGTTTTTTGGATGTGCAGAACCAAATATTGCTTTCTCGGATATAAATGAATATAAATTAGATCAAAACAGTAGAAAAAGGTATGGAAGCCAAACTCTTTGGAGGTAGCCGACTAACTGAAAACCGATCACAGTTCAGCACAACTATCCAGAGCGGAAATCGACTCGATCTGATTATCATCAATATAATATAATAATATAAATATATAAATATCAATTCATATTTTATAAATACGTTAAATTTTTCATTTTTAAACTCGTGAGCTTACAGTCCAATTATTTTGCCATTGTAATATGTGTATATTAGTCTATGAAAGAATTTCCTATGCGGTGAGGGTCAGCGTTCAGATTATTCTTTGAACATCTGGTCATGAGGACCATAGGTTAACTTCACAATCCCCATCTGGGCTGTACAGAGTTAGCAACATTTTAATGCTAAATTGCTATTTCTGGTTATATTTATCAGTCCACTGAACTAGAAAAATAATGGCAAGAGGCTTAATGTGCGCTTTGGATTTCAAATCTAAATCTCCCAGCAGAGAACGGGAAAGTGTTTGTTCTTAAAATGAACATTTAACATTTTGCATATATTTAAATGGAGAAACATTCTTCTCCATAAGCGGTATTTACACCAAAACGTTCTTCAGAAGGGAAAGTGTGGGGCAGCCCTCGGAACATTCCCGTACATTTCCAATGCATGTACACTTGAAAGACTCACTGATTGGCGTCCCACCTGGCAAACAGTTTTAGTAACTTTGAAATGATGGGCAAAATTTGTATCTCCAATTTCATAAATTAGAAACATGATTGTTAAATTGAAAGCGCCTCAGGGTTTAATCTTTGTGCAGCCAAAAGAGAGAAAAGACATGGAATATAAAATTAGAACATATGTATTTTTTTTACGACATTTGAACATCACTTACTCAAGTCCGGGCAGAAAACTAGGGAGGAACTAACACTGGTTCTTATCAAGCATAATTGTAAAGATTTATGAAGATTATTAAAACAGTGAATGTAATATTTATGAGTGACATAATTATACACCTGTGATTTTTCCATTTTAGGGTGAACCCGGCGAAGCTGGAAACCCAGGTCCACCTGGAGAAGCTGGTGTTGGTGTAAGTTGTTTTGCAATAAGGCTACTTTTCATTTCTGCATCTAAAAATGGGAATTACTCCTTAAAATTAAGGCGGCATAGAGGCACACAATGAGAACATCATTCTCCCATTATACAAGTCACTGGTCAGACCACGCATGGAATATTGTGGACAGTTATGGACACCAGTGCACAAGAAAGACATTTTAGAGCTTGAACAGGTACAAAGGCAGCAACAAAAAATAATAAAAGGACTGGGTGGACTACAACACCCAGAAAGATTAGCAAGATTAGGGTTATTTAGTTTAGAGAAAAGACGGTTTCGGGGGAACATAATAAATGTGTATAAATATATCAAAGGTCAATATAGAGATCTCTCCCAAGATCTATTAATACCCAGGATTGTATCCAGAACAAGGGGGCATCCTCTAAGTCTTGAAGAAAGAAGGTTTCTATGTAAACATAGAAAGGGGTTCTTTACTGTAAGAGCAGTGAGACTGTGGAACTCTCTGCCAGAGGAAATTGTCCTGGTGAATTCAATAACAGAGTTCAAAAAGGGTTTGGATACATTTCTAGATGTAATAATATAACAAGTTATAGTGACCGGGATTCTGGAGAAGGGTCTGGATACAATTCTAGATGTAATAATAAAACAAGTTATAGTGACCAGGATTCTGGAAAATGGTCTGGATACATTTCTAGATGTAATAATATAACAGGTTATAGTGACCAGGATTCTGGAGAAGGGTCTGGATACATTTCTAGATGTAATAATAGAACAAGTTATAGTGACCAGGATTCTGGAGAAGGGTCTGGATACATTTCTAGATGTAATAATGTAACAAGTTATAGTGACCGGGATTCTGGAGAAGGGTCTGGATACATTTCTAGATGTAATAATATAACACGTTATAGTGACCAGGATTCTGGAGAAGGGTCTGGATACATTTCTAGATGTAATAATATAACAAGTTATAGTGACCAGGATTCTGGAGAAGGGTCTGGATACATTTCTAGATGTAATAATATAACAAGTTATAGTGACCAGGATTCTGGAGAAGGGTCTGGATACATTTCTAGAGGTAACAATATAACAAGTTATAGTGACCAGGATTCTGGAGAAGGGTCTGGATACATTTCTAGATCTAATAATATAACAAGTTATTGTGACCATGATTCTGGAGAAGGGTCGCTGATCCAGAGATTTATTCTGATTGCCAGATTGGAGTCAGGAAGGATTTTTTTTCCCCCAAAAATGATGACAATTGGCTTCAACCATATGAGGATTTTTTTCCTTCCTCTGGATCAACACTATAGCACAATAGGCTGAACTGGATTGACGATCCTATAGGTCGTACAGGGGTCTTGGTGTAAGGCTGAACCGAAGAGAGGCGTATTAGGAGCTCTGATCTTCACCCTTGACCACTGCAAGAGGACTTGGACTTCAAAGCTCCCACACTGCTATTCTCGGTGCAGACTTCCATGGAAATGGCCAAATATGGCACAGAAGGGGCAGACAAATGGTTGGGTCAGGCAGAGTTAATTCAGTATGAAGTCAGAACAAAAGGTCAGAGCAGGTATCGGATAAGAAACATTGTGATGCTGAGGTCAAAGACAGACAATGCAATACAAGAAATAACAAATGCCAAACTACAGCTAAGGTCAGGCAAAGGCTAAAGAGGGAATGTCCCTTTAAACAGTGTATGGGTTGCTGCCATAGGTGGAAGAGAACATTAATGATCACACTGGCCCTTTAAATTCTCAAGTACCAATGCATACACACTAGGGGACAGTAAAATATCAAGAAACAGATATAAACCACCCAACAGAGCAGTCCAAAAACAGAAAAAGAACCACACGGAGTGGTGGACAGGTTGGGCGATGCCATGGCATCCTGAACGTGAACTGGATTGGAATTATGACATTGACTTTGCAGAACTATTACTCAAAGAAGTTGCAATACTCATGCTATCACAGCGGTCTAAATAGCCATCTATGCCGCCATTGAAAGTTTGAGTTAAAACCATGTTAACTACAGTATACATTGTTGATGGACAGATGTAATTCACATACAAACCCCATCCATGGATAATATCCACCTGGGTGAAACTTAGGTCATCCTTTAATATTGCTGTCTAAAAGCTAGACAACATAAACTTACTCAGTCTAAAAATGTGCCACATTTATCACAGTGGCTCACGCTGTTTGATAAATTTGGTTCTACTTTAGATTTACCTAGATTTTTTTAGACCCACTTCTCGTTCCCTTTCTTTCCACGCCACAATTTTGGCTCGGCATGTCGCAACATGACCATACCCCATCTGTCTTAGGCTATGTTCACACGGCTTATTTCAGAACGTATTTACATCAGATTGCCGATCGTAAATACGTTCTGAAATCAGTTGAAAATCAGTTGCAAATAAGTGCCACTAAGTGTGGCATGTATTTGTAACTGATTTACCGACGGATTCACCATCTCCAATCATTGAAGGTGGTGAATCCGTCCATAAATAATTGACATGCACATTGTTTTTCCGTCCGGATTGCCGTCGTCAATCCGCGGCGGCAATCCGGCACGGAAATACACGTCGTGTGAAAATAGGCTGTGACTTGTTTCTGACTGATTTGCCGACGGATTGACGATCGTCAATCCGTCGGCAAATATGCGGCGAAATAAGCCGTGTGAACGAGGCCTAAAGCCACGCTCACTTTCAGCTAAGCCAGGCCCCGTGTCAGGGACGTTCTTAAAAGTATCAAAAGTGTCCATAACAAATGTGCCTGCAACATGCTGGGCCATAAATGCAGCACTTTGTGGCGCAATTTACAACACACACCAAAATTCCCTAGACAATACCGGAATTATCACAAAAAACTTATTCTACCACAAAAATAATTCCAAATAAAACGTAACCTTTATTATTATTATTATTACCCATAAAAACGTATATATAAACTAGACCATTGCTCTTACATTTCACAATCATATCCTTAGCAGAGAACCCGCCCCGAAAAGAGCAAAAACTTCTAATCCTACCTACCTTACACTTAGGAAAAACAGAAGTATCTATCTCTACCAATCTAACTCTCTATACTATATAAACCTGTAATTCCAGGCATATATAAAATTGGATAGAAGACCAGCAGGTCGATATGGATCATATCAATAATGGATATGTTAGCCACCACAAAAGTGATTTAAATTGCCCACATGCCCACATAAATCCAAAAATATACTCAATATCCTACAATATATAGATATTAAATTGATAATATTTCTATATCAGAATAGATGTCAGATGCATTCATAATATATATATATATATATATATATATATATATATATATATATAATATATATATATTTATATTATATATATATATATATAATATATATATATATATATATATATATATATATATATATATATCCCCAAATTTACAACACTTCTCATGCACAACCACAATAATAAATGGGGGCCATTGTTTTTAAGGGATGTCAGTGAATTCAAAAGTTTGCATAGAGACTAAATGAATTTCTCCTTTTTCCCTTGAGGAAATGTGAATCCAGTAATGGAATTCTAGTTATTTAAAATGTGTCTTGCATTAACACGTCGCAGGTAAAATTCATTTTTTCCTAATGTGACTGTCTAATTTATTGGTGTCTTATGATCATGTTACTTTGCACAAGCATATTGGCCACTTCCCTTTAGCTGTCTGGCAGTTTAAGAATAGCTTTGCAAGCAAAGAACAGAGCTAGAGATAAATTAGCCTTGGGATTTGAGGGATGACATAGATTCATTAAATAAAGACTGTACCAGGCTTTCAAAGCTTCTGGGTTTTTATAATCTTAACAACTGCGAAAATAAGGTTTTAGTCAGTTTATAAAAATAGCTACAAAGGACTTAATCTTCTTACAACCCCAGAAAGGCTTTATGAAATCTAACACTATATAATCTGTAATCCATATATATTTACATGTATCTGCAGGGCCCTAAAGGGGAAAGAGGAGAAAAAGGAGAAGCTGGACCTCCTGGAGCTGCAGGACCTGCTGGCCCCAAGGGTCCACCAGGAGATGATGGTCCTAAAGGAAATCCCGTAAGAAAAACCTTTCATTATCAATATTTCTATGTTCTGGGTGAATTGTTGGGTACAATACTCACAATGCTTCCTTCCTCCTCCAAAATATTTAGGGTCCCGTTGGATTCCCAGGAGATCCTGGTCCTCCCGGAGAACCTGGTCCAAGTGTAAGTATTTTATGTTAAAACTACTGTTACAGTAAGGTCTTGTTCCCACGACAAGGGTTATTGGTCAGTTTTTCAGACAGTTTGCAGTTTTAGAAACTGTCTGAGGACTGACATACAACACTCCTCCATATACTTTAATAGAAAATCCGTTCAGCAGTCCCCATTGAACGGATTTTCCTGTGGAATTTTTACACCGCGGGCATAACGGAAAACTTAGAATATGTTCATTCTTCCGCCCGGTTTTCAAGCATAACATGAACATGTAAGTGCAAAAAGGGGGCGGCTTCAATCCACAAACTGCGGACAAAAGCCGCCCCGCTACATGCCAAAAAGACAAAATACCGGTCGGGAAATCCAACCAGCATTTGTCATGTGAATGCACCCTAAGAGTCAAATTTTTTTTTCATCTGTAATTTTTCAGTTTTAATTTAATTACCCATTTTCAGAAATTATGGAAACAGAGTAACAATGAGTCTATAAGACCATATTTAAATGGTAATTGCTCCTTAAAATTAAGATTGCAAAGTGAATGACCATCATAGCCTACCTGAACATTCTCTGTTTTGGATAACCCAAACTTGGTAAATGGTCCCTTGAGAATATGCTAATCAAAAAATTCCCACCTTGCTGTTAACTCCAGCAATCAGTTGTTATCTCCTGGGAATGCTAGCAATTACTGTTCAATTTCCCTACAGCACTACCGCAGGAGAAATTAGGTATAGCACGGTATCTTGGAAATCTTGATGTCTTTGTAATGCAGGTCCTCCAAAGGTCCCCCAGAGTATGAGAGTATTCTATCCAGTCTCAATTTACCCCTATCCCTACAAATCACCTTAAATGTATTTCCGATAATTTTCCAGCTAAAAAATTTGTATCAAATGGAGGGAATATCTTAAAAGCATAGAAGAACCAATGCCCAAAAACTCGAATAACTAGAGGTTGTGTTTGGGTCTACTGGGTTTTCCTGAGCGTTATATCCAAGATCTTTCTAGAAGTCTGCAAGGAGATGCTTCATCTGTATAGATTGCTTTATTGAAACCACATAACATTTCAATATATCATTTTCCTAACGGTTCATATGTTTTCTTAAGGGTCAAGATGGAACAGGTGGTGACAAGGGTGAAGATGGTGAACCAGGTCAACCTGTGAGTATTAGGATTTTTTTTTAACTGCTTAGATTACGGTTTAGCTTCAATCAAATATTATGATGTTTAAGACTAGAATATATGTTTGTAAATGTGTATCCACCAGACATTTGTATACAACCAATATTTTGTGTTTTTTTTTTCTTTTTTCTTGGTTACAGGGACCTCCCGGACCATCTGGAGAAGCTGGACCACCAGGTCCTCCTGGAAAGAGGGTGAGTTTATTTTCTTAGCATCCACATATGAACATATTACCTACCTTCTTACAGTATGAAATTCTGGATACAAGTAGAGTGTAATGTAGAAAGCTTCCAAGTAAAACTAGAGGGTAAAACTTTCAGGTTGACTAAGATCTAAACAATCATGGCTAAGAGAGTGTTCTGAGATGAATGATTACAGTAGAATATAATAGAATATTGATTGGACTATGTATTGTGTAAGTAAGAAATTAAGGAAGGCAACAACTTCTGGTAATAAAGCTTCTTGCCGCAATAATTGTCTACTCCATCCAGGCTCTAAAAAGTTTACTCAAACATAACCTTTTAGTGAGCTTTTATTGTCAAAATCTAAAGCCTAAAACGGCAAAATTGCAAGAGCTATTTTGGTTATAATTGTATGGATGTTCTTACGGTCTGATCTGTTATGACCTCTATTATGGCATAATTTTCACCTTTTCACCTTCAGATTTTACGAGCCATAGTTTACTTTTTCTGTTGCTGTAGCTGTATGAGGACTTCTTTTTTTTGAACGAGTTGTATTTTCCAATGACACCATTTTAGGATACATATAATATATTAATTCCTTTTCCTAAAGGGGAGGGGGATGCAATAACTTTTACTCTAAAGCACAGTATAAATACAGAAAACTCAAATAAGAATAATTTTTGGGTTTTAATTTTTACGTATTTCTGCCTAATAAAAACTTGTTCTAAGAAAATGTGCCATTTTGTAATTGCCATATTCCACGGTACATACCTTTTTATAATTTTTTATTGTATTTTTATTGATTTACCGTTCAGCTAAACTTGGAACTCCTATTCATGTCAATGGGAGAGTCCCAACCATCTCTCCATTCAGAACGGAGATGTTTTGGGGCTTGTTTAGGAGATAGGTGCAGGTCCCAGAAGTGGGACCGAGACCTATGAGACATTGATGGCATATCCTAGCCATATTGCATCATTATTTATATAAGGGCTTGTCGTTTGCAAAATATTTATAGTTTTTAATGGCAATTTTAATAATTTTTTGGAGAGGAATAAAAAAAACAGGAAATCTATTTTTTTGTATTATTTAGGAGGAATGCATCTCATTTTATTTGACAGGTCATTATGATTGTGGTGGCATTCAATACATATTTCTTTTTATTTCTTATTTTTTTAAATGTATTTCAATGAAAAAGGGGATGGCTTATTTCTGGGGAACTTTTTTTTCTTCACTTAACTTTACAAAACTTTATTTCTCTTTTTTTTCCAACCAAGGGTCTTAAAACTGCAACATTTTTGTATTGCCTTGGAATACTTAATATTCCAAAATGTTATTACTGTCAGTATTACACTGACAGGCAATCTACCAAGCCATGTTGCTGGCATGATGAAATAGGCTTTTACCTATGGCAGCTTTGGAGGCCTTTAATTGGACCCTGGTTGCAGTGGTAATCTATTGGCCCCAGAAGATAATATTGTTGAGTATTTATGGCCACCTAAAGGAACCCCTTCTACAGGTGCATCATGGTGCCTTAAAGGGGTTGTCTTACTAAAGACATTCATGGCATATCGCTAAGATATACCCTTAATGTCTGAGTTCCAGAGTTGAGATCCTATTTCTTAAATGATTACCGAAACCTCTCAGTTTTGAATTGAGAGGTGGTCGAGATTCTCCTATTGAAATGAATGGGAGTTCTGATTTCAGCCGAGCATCACCGTTCAGGTAAACTCAGAACTCCTATTCATATCTATGGGAGCATCTCAAGCACCTCTCCATTTAGAAAGGAGATGTTTTGGGGCTTGTTTAGGAGAGGTGGGACCAAAACCCATCAGACATTGATGGCATATCCTAGCCATATGCCATCAGTATTTGTAATGAGACAATCCCTTTAAGGGGTTATATAACAAACCTTGCAGCGAAGCACAGTCGGCAGATAGGGTTGTGGCAGCCCCTTCATATGCTGAATATACAAGTATATGTTATATGAACAAACTGACTTATCCTTTTTAGTACTACAAACCATTTTCATTATAACATGTCTACTGCCACAAAATAGTAAACTATGCATCCCAGTTCGGTGCTGGATTAGATTTGGGATATTCAAAGGATTACAAATTCTCCACAGGTCATAAAAAAGTCTGTGGCTGGCTCTTGGCTTTAGTTAACCAACCAACCAAGAGACAGTAGTGTATAAAGCACTATCCCACAAACCACCATGCATGCAATTCCTGAAATATGTATGATCTTTTCTTCTAGGGCCCTCCTGGAGCTGCCGGTGCAGAAGGCAGGCAAGGAGAGAAAGGTGCAAAGGTGAGGACACACATACAGCTAAACGTTTAGACTTTTCTATTTCCTTATTCTCTTAGATTAGAACTATCATAAAGTTTCTTACATGTAAAATTGTTTCTTCAAGGGTGAACCTGGTGCTGAAGGACCTGCAGGAAAGACAGGACCAGTTGGACCTCAGGGACCATCAGGAAAACCAGGTCCTGAAGGTCTTAGAGGAATCCCAGGGCCTGTGGTGAGTAAGCAATGACTTCAACCATTTTTGTCAGCGTTGCTGATGGTTGTCTATACACAGTAAGGTCATTTACATATTTCCATGTTCTTAGATAACTTTGATTAGGCTTAATGTAAAGTGATGAGCCTTCAATATTTTTTTATAATGAGTTATGAAATGTATTCATTTGGTATATTTTCTATAGGGAGAACAAGGTCTTCCAGGTGCTCCAGGACAGGACGGACCTCCAGGTCCAATGGTAAGTGCCCAACACAAGTTCATAATGATAATGCATAGTACAGATGAAGTGCATTCCTATCTCAACATGTCAACTCATGTAGTAGTTGATTTATGTAGGTACTTGGTGTAAAATCATTATACTAAACAGGACAAACTGACCTTAAAAGGGCTCTGTGCTTTGGACAGTTATGACTTGTTAGATTTGACGATAAACAGATCAAACAGTGTCTTACTGCTTAAAACCCAATCATTCAGCCATAATCTATGGGGAAATATGGCAATACGTGTTCATTTTCCCTGCTGAACAGCCATAGGGTATATTTAGCATTGCACAGTGCCCATTCACATCAATGGGCTTCTGTGCAATGCAGAAGAATTTAGTTCCTGTAAAGCAAGTCTCTAAAGGCTGCTCAGGCAAGATGGCTGTCCCCATGTAATCATGTAGAGAATCTAGAATAAAGGAAATCTCCAGTCAAACTATCAGAAAATAGATAAATAGAAAAAGGAATATGTATCAGTGTCTGGTCCTAATTAGTAAAAAATAAATAAATAAATAAATATATATATAGGTTATATATGCTATTTAAACATTTAATAGGTTTAATATAATTTTTGTGGATTATCTATATTTTTTATCTGTCTATGGATGTAGCAAAATTTCATTTGACGACATCACAGCTTTCCATGTTATCTGTTCATTGAACACTAGAAACATTGAAAAGCATTTAAAGAGTTAAGATAAAGTTCTGTTCCATGAGATTATGATGTGTTATCTGTCACGTTTATCTTTGCCACAACTCTATCTATCTATCTATCTATCTATCTATCTATCTATCTATCTATCTATCTATCTATCTATCTATCTATCTATCTATCTATCTATCTATCTATCTATCTATCTATCTATCTATCTATCTATCTATCTATCTATCTATCTATCTATCTCATATCTATCTATCTCATATCTATCTATCTATCTATCTATCTCATATCTATCTATCTTATATCTATCTATCTATCTATCTATCTATCTCATATCTATCTATCTCTTATCTATCTATCTATCTATCTATCTATCTATCTATCTATCTATCTATCTATCTATCTCATATCTATCTATCTATCTCATATCTATCTATCTATCTATCTATCTATCTATCTCATATCTATCTATCTATCTATCTATCTATCTATCTATCTCATATCTATCTCTCTATCTATCTATCTATCTATCTATCTCATATCTATCTATCTATCTATCTATCTATCTATCTATCTATCTCTATCTATCCTTCCATTCATTCATCTAATATCTAGCTATTGTGCATGCTCCAATTACTTTATTTCATTATTCAGTTTTATTATACAGTTGTATATTCAGCTTTCTATGATATTTGGGCAGATGTCACAGTCCATATTTATTTTATTCAGGGCCCCCCCTGGTCTTCCAGGTCTGAAAGGGGATCCTGGCAATAAAGGTGAAAAGGTAAGTTCTTTTCCATGTACTTTCAATTTTTCATTCTATTTAATTAGTGGAGTCTATGAATCCCAAACTGTGTCCTCTAAATAAGAAAGTATAAAATAGAAAGATACATCTGCATTCCAATAACTGATAATTGCATGAGCTCATTCAATATTTCTAATAAGAACCAATTTTCTGCAGGACTTGTTTAGTATTGTAGTGATACTTTAAGATATTTGAGCCTTCCAGTTTCAGCTAGGAGCATTTAAAATTTGGCCCATTACATTACAGTACATGCAACTTTTTAGTTATTTCAACCCCCCAAAAAATGTTTACTTTTTAGAGCCATTTTTTCTGTAAGTGACAAACAGAATGTTTTTGGGTAAGATAATTGTTTTGTTTGCTACCTGATAGATTGTATTTGTGCTGACATGTTCTTGTATTTGATTCTAGGGACATCCTGGTTTGATTGGTCTCATTGGTCCACCTGGAGAGCAGGGTGAGAAAGGAGACAGAGGACTTCCAGGTCCACAGGGAGCTCCTGGATCCAAGGGTGATGGAGTATGTGTGATTTATTATACAACTTATTCCTCCTGCTCTATAACATAAGCTTTTAAAGTTTTCAAAGTTTAGATTTTGTGCATCACTATATATTATCTGAGTCAATACAAACCATCTATTATCTTAAACTACCCTCATTTCTAATAATATATCTTTGTAACACCAACAGGGTATTTCTGGTGGTGCTGGTCCCAATGGTCCCCCTGGTTCTCCTGGTTTACCTGTAAGTATCCAATAAAACATGCATATGTAAAGTCAATTAAATACAATGAGAATACCTTGAATGCCATACATTTCTAAAAAAAGAACACAGCCGATCTGAGGTGCAAATGTAATATGTTCCTGTTACAATGTACTATTGTACTGAAAGTAAGAGTGGCAGGGCAGGGGGTAACATGTCACCAACTTGACTTACCCCACCTCAATTCAAGTCCAACAAGTTCTTATGATCACACCAAACACACATTATTGGGTTAATCGTTCTCTATCTTTTTGTGTTTTTTTTTTTTTATTGATAACTCTTATAGGCGACTAAGATCCAATCTATTTAGACTACAGTTATTAGTAGATTGATATTTAGGGAGACATGAATGGAACCAGGTCCATCGAAGTTCATTTTCTCATCTATTTTTTCAGTGCATAATGCGCCTGAATGTATGAAAGTGTTTTTTGTGCGATCAGAAATGGTGTCTAAAGTTCATCGCGCCTCGTCTGTGTGTTTAGCGCATTACGAAACTTAGGTGCATTACTAATGCATCAGACATGTATAAAGGCTATAGATAGGCTGGAAATAATAGAAAAGTCATTAGAATAGCATGACAGTGAATAGAAAGTATGGGACTGATCCTGCTTGGAAGACCACAGGTCCCAGCACTACCTGTGCCGTGCTGGCTATTGCTATATGTAGAATAAAGACTGAGAGCAGCAAAAATAAATTTCAAATTTAATGTAGTAAAAATTAAAAATGTAAAAATCTGAACAACATCATCAGTGGTTATTTAATGTAAAATTTGTTTTAGATTTTATTAATTTTAAATGCATTTTATAGGAGATATTTTTATATTTGTGGGATATTCTATACTTTTTATTTATTTCATATGATAACATTTTTTATTAAATTTAAATAATTACATTTTATATAGTTTGATAAATATCATAAATTAATAATTAAATAAATTAAAATAAAATAATTTGTATTATTGTACTGGTACAATTTTGAGAAATATTGGAAATTTTTTGCCCCTAACAGCAAATATAGCTCCACTTCGACTCCTCAGGCTGTCTGAGCAGTAATGCGCCTAGTTTTGCCGAACCACATTCATATATGTGTCTAATAGTACGAGTGTGGTGCGATGCCCCCAGAACACCCTCTCATGTTAGGCGCATTAGAAAGTGTCGAGTCTTACGAACAATGCACCTAACACCTTCATTAGGCGCATAACACATCGTAGCCGCTCACTTTGGCGCATTTTATGCCAGAAAAGGGTGAAAAACCTGCTCATACATGTCTCCCTTAATGTTTAAAGGGGTTGTCTCACTTCAAAGAATAGCTTTCAAAATGTAGGGAACACTAAATGAAGACGTTTTCCAAATATATTGCTTTGTTCATCTTTTTTTTGTTAAGGAGCTACAAATGATTTTATCACCTTCTGAGGGCTTTCTAGTTTCCCAAGTGACCGACCTGTGTACTCCTTCTCCCCTGCTGTTTCTTCTATCTGATAGCAGGGCCAGCAGTGAGAGCTTGTGTATTATCTGATCTTTCAGACAAAAGACAGTAATTACTCTACTGTTTACATTAGCTCAGAAGCTTCTCCTGTCCTGGTAGAAGGTAATTTAGCTTATCTAGACTAATAAACATAATAAACAGAGAAGTCTGAATACAAGGAGCTCATATGCTAATTACAGACAGCTTCACCAGGAAGTGACAGAGCAAAGCAGAATTATTTCATTCATGAATCCTATGAAACTTTGAGATGAGACAACCCCTTTAAGGGGAAATTTTGATTTTTACAATTATTTATAGCTCTTACGTCAATCTGGTCATAATACTAACATTTTCTCTTCTTTGTTTCTAGGGCCCTCAAGGTCCCAAGGGTTCGAAGGGTTCAACTGTGAGTATTTTGCTCTTTATTATATATGCCTTTGATATTTTCACCTCTTCCTTATGCTATCCAATATCCTTTTGTTTTTGAAAAGCTCAAAGTTTGCCAAACCTGTCAATCACAGTAGGACTACTATACACATGACTATATGAGAGTGATTTAGATTTAGGTTGGGACATTGGACACACTAGCACTTTAGTGGTCCGATCATAGAGGAGACAAACCAGCTCCCGAAGTACCATTCAGACATATTGTTCTGAAGGATGAAGGAATTATCTACAGGTACTATGTACCATTCCTAAATGCTATTTGTGATTGATAATATTCTATCCAAGCAGTGTAAGTAGTTTGTTTTGACCCCATTGAGAAGTCCCTGAGATTGGGACGAAACTTGACGATATTTGATTGGGTTAGACACATGCTGTATGTTACTATACTGTGTGTCATCATTCTGTTACTGATTTGTACAGTATATTGTATCCATTCCTCCTGATAGCTATACATCTGCTAGCACTAGTATAGGGTCAGTAGAAGGGATTAGGAAAGGATTTTTGCGGGGTCGTCCTTGTCGGGGCGGGGTCTCCGTTAAGGGACACGTAGCAGCCTTGAATATGTCGGATGAAGAAATAGGGATTGTTAAATATTGCCTTATGCCTGTTTCAATAAGGTGTGGTTAACAATAATTTTAACATATACTATTAAAAGTTATATTTTAGAAAGAAATAATTATTTTGGGGAATTTTTGATTTAGATTCTCCCCCACTAGACGCTGACCGTGACTTCCCAATCTTCCCATTCATAACTAATGCACGCTTGGCCAAATTAAGTTTATATGAGTACATGGAGGATTAATACGAAAAGCTGTCAGCCTAACAAGTTTTCCACCGACAGTTATTGAAGGTGTATGACCATCTAACTGTCACTCATTGTATTCTAAAGCTATAATCTCAGAGTGCTATTTATTGTTTCCGCTTTTTATTAAACCCTTCAGCTGTTCACTGTGTTACTGAGATGGATCTGAAGGTCTCATTCATAATTTACTGTATTTCTTGTAAAATTAAACATTTTCAATAGTGGAATTATCTCTTCCTTTCTTTAAATATTTCTTTTAGGGTATTGCAGGTCAGAAGGGAGATTCTGGTACACCTGGTCCTCCTGGTCCACCGGTAAGTAAATTCAATGTATTCTAAGTATTAAAATCTGTAGGAGGTTAAAAGTGTTTATCTGTGTTAACAAAGGTAAATTGTCCTTCCTTATCCATATAATTAAAAATATATATTGTTCTTAAACCTTTCAACTTTTTGAATGGTCAAATGAGGACACTTTTGTGTTAATGGATGCACAATCATTTTATTTCATATACAGTATATGTATCTATGAACATGAGTAATTTTTGCACATCAGTACAGTGATTTCAATGGTCTATATACCATGAAGTGCCAAGTCTATCGTATACCAAGTCTTCAAATAATATACTAATTGGAATATAAAAATGGGGTATAATTTACAGCTTGGAACTAGGTATCTACTTTCTGAAGCAATATCATACATCTTTTATTAGAGGGGTGATCCTATCTCATACTTTGGTGGCATATCAATATAGGTAAGATAGGTGTGGTTCCCACCTTTTGGATCCACACATATATCTGGAACAGGCCCCCGAAAGTCTCTGTTCAGTATTGAGAACTGGTTGCACTTGTGCAGGACTCTCTATTATGTTCTATGGGGGTTCCGAGTACAGTCAAACACACCGCTCTACTATACTCAGATTTCCCATAGAACAGAATGGAGAGTTGTGCACAAGTGTGACCTAGCTTCTGTTCTAAACTGTGACTTTTGGAAGTAGAACCTGCACCTATCATGCTTTGATGGCATAGCCTATCAATATGCAATCAAAGAGCTAGATGGGGACACCCTTTAAGGATCTACAACTGTTAAAAAATGGAAATGTTAAGAGCAGAAGGGCAGATGGATTTGGGTAAAAAGTAGGGACTGTCCATTCGAAAGAAGAATCTATGTAAGGTTTGTACTTATTGTTACTGATGTCTGATCGCAATGTTACTAACATATAATAGGTGATCATCTGGCAGTAGAAGTCTAACGTGAGTCTTTTTGTTCAGGGTCCACCTGGAGAAGTCATCCAACCACTGCCTATCCAATCAGCAAAGAAGACCCGCAGATCGCCAGATGGCATGATGGCTGATCTTGGAGACAACATTTTAGATTATGACGGAATGGAGGAGGTCTTTAACTCCCTCAACACACTGAAACAGGACATAGAACGTATGAAGTATCCAGAAGGATCACAGAACAATCCTTCAAGGACATGCAAGGATCTCCAGCTGTCTCATCCCGAGTTCCCTGATGGTATGTAGGCAAAAAATAAAAAGTAGTGCTACCCTTCCTACTAGGCTTTGCTACAGATATTTTACATGCACAGAAAGAATAAGTACACCATATAAATCCTTTCTCATATATTCTTAAGCTTCCTAAATGACAGTTTTCTAACACTGGGAAAATTACACATGAACTCTATCTCTTACGATGACCAACAGGCATTTTATTTCATTGAGTGCTAATGAAAACGTGAAATTACATACCTTACATACATTAATAGCGTGTCTGCCAGTAATCAGCCTTACTGAATACAGGGCTCGTATCTGAGCCACTGATTATCCATCTTCTGTCAGCTTCCAAAGTAAAACACCCAATAAAGTGGGCATTTCATCATGTGCTGTCTGCAAAGCGGGGGCTATTGTCCTTTTATGTACTATAATCGGACGCCAATCAGCAGAGATATAATTAATGCCATTTACATCAGCCACATTAACCTATTCTTTTATAGATGTAACCACATACTTTTACTGAACGCTTGTAAAATGTCTTAAAGGGTTGCTCCCATCTTATATTTATGGCATAGTGATAGAATATTCCATAAATGTCTGATAGGAGCGGAACCAAACTTACCTACACCTATCTAATAAATGGGTCCCTGGAAGTCTCTGTGCAGAATGGAGAGGAGGCCATGGTTGCTTGGCACTCTCTGTTCATTTTAATAGGAGTTCAGTTCAGAGTACAGTCGAGAACACAGCTGGGCTGTACTCAGAACTCCCATAGATCAAAATGGAGAATGCCAAGCAAGCGCAAACTATTTTCCCATTTTTGAGATAGGTGCAGGTCCCAGAGTTGGGCCCCAAACCTTTTAGACATGTATGGCATATCTTATTGATGTATGTCATATATGTCTGAAATAGGAACATCCCTTTAAGGGCCTTTTAGATGGGCTAATTGTCAACCATTCAAAAGTTCATTGCATTACGTAAAAGATTCTGGGAAGAGCTGACCAAAAAGTAAATGATCTTTGGAAATTTTATGCAGTGGTAAAAGCTGTTGGTTGTCCACACCACTTCTCCCCGTGTAAATGAGAGATGTGCTGTCAACAATAAGGAAAGCGAATGGCTTGATAAATGAAAGTTATGGTGGCCATTTCACCCCCTATAATTGGGCAATGTGTAGGCTCCCGTTAAGGAATGCCAGTCGACCTGCAACAAAGTCCATCTGCACTTCTAGCGGGCAATTATCAGCATGTGTAACAGGATCCTTTTATGTTCAACAATATTTTATTACTGGATCAAGTAGACATTGGTGCAATAAGGTCTCTTTCACTCCATGTTTGGTAAGGTATAAATCTGACATACCCCAAAAAAACACATACTGGGCCTTATGTATGAAAACGGTCTTTCTTGCCCATAGAAACCAATCAGAGCTCATAAGAACCAATCGGAGCTCAGCTTTCATTTCATATAGTGCCTTGGATAAATAAATGCTGAGCTCTGATTGGTTGTTATGAGCAACAAAGACAGTCTTACTGCTAGACACTTTTCATACATAAGGCCAACTATGTGTCAGTAGGGTTGAGAAAAGATAGCGTGTAATGGGTCTAAGGTATATATTAGGCTCTTTTCACACTACTTCCAGTGAATCGTTTCTGTCTCTTTGGTCTCTGTTTGGCCCCATACATCAGTGTTTTTGTTTTTTGGGTCACGTCACCTAGTAATAGCTACTTCTTAAGTGTTCATAGATGTGAGAATTTGGATTATTTTATACATGCATGCCACAAAATGTTTGCAAATAGTGTTGAGCGATTTTTATCGACAAAGTTGAAATCGGCAAGGTTTTTATGGTGATCGAAATTTCCAGATCATGCGATAATTAAGGTTAAAATCTGTGCATCATCTATTAAGATCGCGCCTTTTTCGGCGCTTCCTGTAATTTTGGCGGCCAGCAAATCAGATTACAGAATAGAGCAGGGTGAGATGTGTGTGCGACGTCATGACTGGGATGTGTATGGTTGCGATTGGCTGGAAAAATCACATGACCTCGTTTTACATAGAACAGCGTTTCCTGTTTCAGCCTCAGTGTCTCTCAGCGTTTCATAGGGATAGGACCTGCACTCTGCCTGTGGGCCAAAAGCTCAGCGAAATTAGTCTATTTCTGCACAGAGAAACCTCTACTATTAGCTGTGATCCTTCCAATTTAGTTAGATTATAGATTTGAAGATTTTATGTAGTTAGCTAGAGAATTTTAAAGCAGCAACTACCGCTGTAAATTCACGGCGGGTGGGAGGTGGGGGGGGGGGGCCGCGGGCGAACACAGACAAGCTCTATCTATAAAGAACACTGGATAAAGTTCACCAAGACTTAGTATAGACATTGTAGTGGAAAATCTTTATTATTAACAGTTTGCTATTGAAATATTTCCTGCATATTGGGCAGCCTGAACTTTATTGGATACACATCTTTTTCTAGAAAACTGCAGGTCTCTTTGTTAGCTGCAAAACTCCACTTTTATTATCAGTATACATTTCAGATAGGTGTTCAATTTTACCCATTACACCTGTGACTGTTGATATATCCACCTTGCAGTTAAATTACAATCCAGCAATCTTGTAGTCAGCACAGGTTGTTTGTTGCCAAAAATACTGTGTATCGTACGAAAACATCACAGTTACGTGTTTTTTTGACTTTTGCGCACCCAGCATTGTTCATTGACGCAGCATCTACGTAAATCTTAAAACAGCAATTCTATATTCACCACAGGTGTATGGATAGGGGCAATAAATCTCGTTTATTATATAAAAACAAAAAAGTTAAGTGTTTTTTTGACTTTTGGCACCCAGCATTGTTCATTGACGCAGCATCTACGTAAATCTTAAAACAGCAATTCTATATTCACCACAGGTGAATTGAAAGGTGCAAAAAATACCGTTTATTTATACCAAAAACATAACAGTTACGTGTTTTTTTGATTTGCGCAAACCCCGCATTGTTCATTGACAGCAGCATCTACGTAAATCTTAAAACAGCAATTCTATATTTCACCACAGGTGAATTGAAAGGTGCAAAAAAATATCGTTTATTATACCAAAACATAACAGTTACGTGTTTTTTGACTTTTGCACACCCAGCATTGTTCATTGACGCAGCATTACGTAAATCTTAAAACAGCAATTCTATATTCACCACAGGTGAATTGAAAGGTGCAAAAAATACCGTTTATTTTACCAAAACATAACAGATACGTGTTTTTTGGACTTTTGCCCAGTCCAGATTTGTTGATAGAGACACCTTGCAGTTAAATTTGAATCCAGCAATTTTGTTTGATTAGAGGGTTTTTGAGAATAGCTGTGATTTGCCGTCTTTTATAAGAGACTTTCCAAAATATTCCATTACCTTCTCAAATTTTTTTTATTTCTGAACTTGGAGCGAAATGCAGGTGGTAAGCGAGCAAAGAGGGGGGTACCCACATGGAGGTAGAGGTATGAGAGAAGGTGATCCTTCCTTTGCTGGCGACAACACGCATGCCAGCGGATCGTCAGTTGCAGGACCGTCAGGGCCTGTCATCGCTGGGTCAGGGCCTGTAAATTCTAAGTAACGAAAATCGTCGCCATCTGTCCTTCAGTGGTTAATGAAAACCTGCATCTAGCAGTCTTACCTCCTCGCCCCTCGCAGTCACGGCCAAACAAATGCCCGTCATCAGCATCATCAGCTTTCCGTCAATCATGAAGCAGCCCAAATGTCAACTCGTGTACCCACTACTGTGGATGATCCATTGTCTGAAGACCTCTTGATGACAAAATGCGGTTGGCGTCAGAAGGCATGTTAAAAGATCAAGAGGATGATTTAGTCTGCTTGATGCCCATTTACTGATCCCAATTTCAGAGGAGGTGAAAGGAAGCCGGTCAATCGGCAAAAATCCCGGGCGGGTCTGCAACGCCTTGCAGTGCCCCTTGCTTGTAGCCCGCAGCTTCTGGATGCAGAAAAGTCAGGACGACCAAGCCCACCTGTGTTGTTTGATAAACGAGATGACGACATTGCGGATCCATCCTGGTCTTTTCGCAGAATTTGCTTGCGAGCGCTTCATCAGTGGACGAGGAGGAAGACGATGGGGTAGTGTCAATACGGGTCCCGCCACAAAAGGGAGAGGGTGGTCGCAGAATTTCCGCTTGATATGTTTCCCGCCAAAGCACGGTCAGGCAAACCCCGCTCCTCATTATCGCCTTTCAAAAAGGTCCAGGACCTCTCAAGCCTGGGCCTTCTTTGAGCAAGCCTCTGATCACCCAGCGATGTCATATGCCGCCTTTGCCGTAAACGCATAGTTGGGGCAAGAACCTTAAGTGGTTAACCCACCACCAACATGTTTAGTCACTTTGCAGCGAATGGCATGAGTTGAAATGGAGGGAACACTTGGCCAAAAAAGGCCAGACCGTGCTGGGCCTCCAACCATTTGTCACCCTCTGTCTCCGCCTCCTCCTCCGCCACCACCAAGCTTTCCCTCAGCTGCCCATGTCTTCAGAGTCATGATCGGGGATCAGCCTCCGCTTCAGCCTCCACCGTCGCCGAGTACCACCAGCACCACCAGAGACCCATCCTACCCCTTCTCCTTCCGCCAGTTTGACGACCTGCACGCCGTACAGCGGGCCAGTCTAGCAGCCAGCCTTCTGTTTCCAGGTTTGGGAGCAGAAGAAACACTTTAACCCAACCATCCCAAAACCAAAAGCCTGAATGTCGGCATTGCCAGGCTTTTGGCCTTGGAAATGTTGCCTTTCCGTCTGGTGGACACAGATGGGTTCCACCATGGGCATGGCCCTCGCCTCCCCCCCAATAACCAGATGCCGAGCAGGCATTTCTTTGCCAGAAAAAAAACCCTCCCTGCCCTGGCCAGCCACGTGTCATCTAAAATTTCAAGCGCGTTGTCTGGAAAAGTCCATCTCACCACAGACACATGGACTAGTAAGCACGGCCAAGGCCACTATATCTCTGTGACAGCTCACTGGGTGAGCTGGGTGGGGTGTCTCTGGGGGTGACGGTAGCTCCAGGCTCGGCGCACGCTCTTCAAAAACCGCAGGGATGGTGCAGGGCTCTTTCCCCCAAGGTCCTCTGGTGGCATCACGTGCCAGAGGGCACCAGGCCGTGTTGAAATTAATCTGCCTTGGAGACCGTACACACACCCGGGGCAGGAGCTGTGGACGGGTCTAAGCAACGAGGCGAGCGTGGCTGGGGTGACAAGAACCTTGTGCCAGGCAAGGTGGTAACGGGCGAAATCTGCTGGCCGCCCTTAAGATCGGTAGGCTGGAGCACATCCCTTGCCTGGCACATGTCATGAACCTTGTCCAGAAATTTCTAAAGAGCTACCCGGGTCTGGACTGCCTGCTGAAGAAGGCTCGAGGTCTGAGTTCCCCACTTCCGCCGTTCGCAAACCTGCTTCGTCCCCCTGGCTGCGTTGCAGCGTCAGCTCGGCCTCCCGTCAACCGTCTCATTGTTGACGTGGCAACACCCCTGGAATTCCACCCTCCACATGCTCCAGCGTTGTGGCAGCAGCGCAATGCCCTTACAGTACGAAGTGCCACATCGCCTGACACGCAGCGGGACGGACCTCGGGGTGGTGAACCACCGAGAGTGGAGGCAAAGGGGAAAGAGCCCCTGCACCATCCTTGCCAAATTTTTGAAGAAGCCGCCAAAATGGTCAGTGTGGACAAAGCCCTTGTCAGCATGAGCTTGTGGGTTATCTTAGTTCTGGAACGAACGTTGGACACTCTGAAACAACAGGTCCCGCCAGCAACGGAGGAGGAGACGGACACAGAGCCTTTTCTCGTCAAATCCACAAGGCCCGACAGTTTCACAATTTTCATCGGTTTTCATTAAAGGGAGTGGTTCGGGGTCCAGGCTATTGCCAAGGTGGGCATCAGCTCTCAGGGTGCAAACATCTCAGGCAAGTCAGGGCTGTGTTGAAGCTGTGCCGGAGGGCAGCGGAGGAGGGGGAGGAGGAGGAGGAATTCCTAGAAACCGATGTTACCGACGTCCCTGCCTTGGAAAGAGGGTTGGCACGAATTTGAGGCGGAGGAGGAAGATGAGGAAGATCAGTTTGTAGTGCCCCCTCGAACCAGAGGCTTGGGAAATCAAGGCTCCATCTCTCACATGAGTGCTTGGACGCTCCATTTCATCCAACATGATCATCGCATTAAGGCCATCTAAATGAAAACAGTTACTTTGGGGGGCCACCCTCCTGGATCCCCCGGTACAAAACAAAAAAATCAGCACTTTCCTTCCAACCCACCCAAATAGAGAGTAAAATGCAGGAAATGGAGACCTTGCTGATTGATCAACTGGAGACATTTGTTGCATCTGCTTCACGTTCCCCAAATGTCACGGTGGAACAACATCAGCGACGTGACAGCAGTAGAGTGCCAAGTAGGCGTAGCGGCAGCAGGCAAGGTGGCAGAAGCCTAATGGGTGACCTCTGGCAATCTTTGTTTACCACCTCACCAACGCATGTAATGCAGGGCACACATCCAACACACAGAGATCAGCTTAAGATCATGGTGCACGACTATCTGCGTCTCAACACCGATGTTTTTGCATGTGTTCCGGACCCAATAGACTTCTGGGTATCCAAAATGGACGAAGGGCCCGAGCTTGCTCATTACGCCATAGAGGTGTTGTCCTGCCCAGCAGCCAGCGTCATATCTTAGCGGACCTTCAGCACAGCTGGAGGAGTCATTACAGACAAACGGATCCGGCTTTCCACAGATAATGTGGATCGTTTGACGTTCATCAAGATGAATCAGGCATGTTGTTTCTAACAGACATTTGTTCTTCACAATTGACCAAAGTGGCTCAAGGGTCATGCTTTGAATTTTTGGGGGCATTTTGCTGTGACATGCAGCTATACTACAGGTCCTATTCTAAAATATGTTGTTTCTAACAGACATTTGTTCTTCACAATTGTCCAAAGTGGCTCAAGGGTCATGCTTTGAATTTTTGGGGGCATTTTGCTGTGACATGCAGCTATACTAGAGGTCCTATTCTAAAAAAATGTTGTTTCTAACAGACATTTGTTCTTCACAATTGTGAAGTGGCTCAAGGGTCATGCTTTGAATTTTTGGGGGCATTTTGCTGTGACATGCAGCTATACTACAGGTCCTATTCTAAAAAATGTTGTTTCTAACAGACATTTATTCTTCACAATTGTCAAGAGTGGCTCAAGGGTGATGGTGCTGTCAGAAACAGGAATAGGTAGGACACTGTTAATGGACACATATTGCAAAATGACTTGTATTTGCAAGATCTTTAACATAGCTATCAATCCCTGTATTGAGACAACCCATTTAATACAATGAAAAAAAGAGAAACAAAGACATGGTGGGATTCCATCCTATTTAAAAAATGTGTTTTCTAGAATTAAAGTACTAAAAAACTTGCATGTACAAAATAGCTGTTAAAAAAAATTCCTCTGAATTGTACAAGGGAGGTACAGGAAAACTTGACCAGATGTAGGTTATTCAGAGGACATGGAGTATGGAGCACAGACAGAGAACAAAGTACAGAGACAATTTCCTCCAGCACGTTGAGTAAAATGAGAAAAAGAATGCCAAGATAAAGGGCACCTGGGTGTAACAGGAGCGTTAACCACCAGTATTTCCAAGTGAAGCTCAATTGGTCCACACTCATACGGAGGGACAAGCGCTACCCAGGTATTGACTGTGTACTGAGGAAGGCTGGAGTTCTCACACTTCCGCTTCCGCACTCTGCTTCAGCACGACAGTTTTCATTGCTGCGTCATCAGGGCATTTTAACCTGCGTGTTAATAGATGACGGACGCCAGCCTGGGCTCTCACCGCACCCACTGTAACTCCGGTCCTGGGTCATGCTGTGGCCCAGGACAGGTATAGTCAATGTCCAGTGAAACTAAAATGGTGGTTGAAAGACTCCTTTTTCCGGCACTTTTTAAATGTGGGGGTCATGCAGGTTTGGGGCTCATGCTGTGGCCCAGGACAGGGATATTCAATGTCCAGTTCAAGTAAGATGATGGTTCAAATCATACTGCCTTCTGGCACTTTTCAATTTGTGGGTGATGCAGGTTTAAGGGTCAGGCTGTGGTACAAGACAGGGATAGTGAATGGTCTGTGACTTTTTTTCTGTGACTTTTATAACCTAAGTGTGTTGCCTAAGATGTAGCACGTATCCATTTGACTGTTGTGGATGTTAATTTCAGCTTCTCCAGCCTTGTTTGGGTGTAATAATGAAGGTGTTGTTGCTCTCCCATAGACTTTAATGGTCATCGCTCATAATCGACGCTCACTATCGAAAAACCTTATCGATAGCGGCCGACTATCGACTATCGATCGATCTCGATAGCCAACGAAATCGCTCAACACTATTTGCAAAGTATGCAAAAGTATGGTTTAACTTGAGTTTTCCATTGACCTTTGTTATAAAAATGTAGATTTTTTTCCTGTAAACAGTAGTGTAGAGCCTTGCCCTATTGCCTACACTAAAAAATGCCTTCTTGGCATAACATACATAAAAAAAATGGGGTGTTTTTACGAAGCAAAGTCTTGCGGCACATTGGGCTCAAAGCTAGCTGCGAGCCAGCTGCATGAGAATGAGGAGGACAGCGCCTATGGACGCCCCCCTCATTCACTTCTATGGGAACTTCTGAATATAGCTGAGTGCGCACACTATATTCGGAACTCCCATAGAAATTAATGAGGAGGACAGCCACAAGCGGCGTCCTCATTTTCATGCACGGTCATCTCTCAGCTTGCTGAGAGCCAACCATGCCACTAGAATTTGTTTTGTGGGAACACCCCTATAAGTGACAGATCTAGCCAAGCAGTTGGCCCATACAAAGAATGGGATACGTCAAGAGTACATTTGTATACAGTTTTGTTATGGGAAAAGTAAAGGTCAAAAGATAGTGTGTAATGGGTCTAAGGTGTATATTAGGCTCTTTTCACTACTTCCAGTGATTGGTTTCTGTCTCTTTGGTCTCTGTTTGGCCACCATACATCGGGGTTGTTGTTTTCATTTGCTATATTAATTAGTGCAATATCATACAGAGGCATTAATTTTTAAAAAACTGTACTGCATTATATCCAATTTTTTTTTACTTGGAAGCCTATGGGGGCATATCTTTATAACAGGCCTCTGAAAGTCTCAGTGCAGAACAGAGGGAGGGTTGTACTTTGGCTGAAGCACAAAAGTAGAAATGGCCAGCGCAATTGGTGCAAAGAATTCTTATGTCCAAGCGGGGTGAAGTTGTAATAAAATCCTCATAACTTTATTTCTAAATGTATTAAAAACCAACATATCCATATACAAATGAAACGGGAAACATTCTCAGTGAGCGTCCTCACTGCAGGGTGGACTGACCGACGCGTTTCAGGTCACGTGACCCTTCCTCATGGTCTGTACTTTGGTGGTACTCTCCACTCTGCTTTATAGGAGCTGCACGCTCGCCTATATTCGGAACTACCATTAAAAAAAAAAAAAAAAATCACCCAAACAGGGACCAAAACCTATTAGACATTTATGACATATCCTACTGATAAATGTCTGAGATGATAGCGCCCCTTTAAACTCACTTTCTTGTATGTACCTTTGGTATAAATGATCACAAATAATATATAATAACATAAAATGGCATTTAATTCTCTGTCTGCAAATGCAAAAATACCTTCATGTTTTATCATTTATAATATGCATTATTTTTTCTTTTTCCCCTTAGGTGAATATTGGATTGATCCTAACCAAGGTTGCTCAGGAGATTCCTTCAAAGTCTATTGCAACTTCACTGCTGGAGGAGAAACTTGTATATTTGCAGACAAGAAGTCAGGAGTAAGTTAGACTGTCCAAAGGTTAATCCTGTACAATATTCTGGTTTCTCTTTTCCTGCCAGAAGACAATCTCTATGAAGCCCATCTTCTGTGGCTCTGACAGACAATACAAAAGAAAGCTTTAGCTAAACATAAATCCTAGTTTTCTGCTAATTTTCTAACATTTTATTGTACTTATTTTTTCTGCACCTCTTGTTCAAAACAGGTACGAATTTCATCATGGCCAAAAGAAAACCCTGGATCCTGGTTCAGTGAATTCAAGAGAGGAAAGCTGGTAGGTTCTTAAGTGTAGGAGAGAAATACATTAATAAGGTTCACTGACGATGAGAAACCCAAGTAAAGACAATATCTGGGAAAGTTCACCCAGGGCATAGAGCCACAGTTCTAGTGTAATGGTAATTAAAAGCTTATTTAATTTGTACAGTGGTCCCTCAAGTTACAATGGCCTTGGGATATTATATTTTCAACATACAACAGTGCACCGCTCACCATACAATAGCTCAGACACTGTCGATCTGCAGCAAATGTGATAGATGGAAGCTCCAACCAATAATCATGAGCATTTTACTTGCAATAATTGGGGGTCTATAGCGCCTCTCTACAGTATAGAATGATACTACATGTCCTGTACTGCCCTTACATGTATTAGTGCAGTGCATGTAGTGATTGGTGGTCTATAGCACCTCGCTACAGTATAGAGTGATACTAAATGTCCTGTACTGCCCTTACATGAATTAGTGAGGTGCATGCAGTGCACTACTCTCCATTCAGTTCTATGGAAGGTCCAAGCACTACAGCAGAACACACCGCTCCCCTTTACTTGGAACTTCCATAGAACAGAATAGGGAGTAGTGGAGAGTAGTGCACAATCAGCTCTCCATTCTGAGCCAAGACTTTAGGGGGCCTATTCCTCAGTTAGGTGCGGGTCCCGGTGGTAGGAGCCACACATATCACACTGTTATGGAATATCCTATTGAAGTACATGGTGGGAACATCCCTTTAATATCATTTATTCATGTTGATCTGTAATCAATACTGCTCTTACATGTATTAGTGAGGTGCATGCAGTGATTGGTGGCCTATAGCGCCTCTCTACAGTACAGTGCAGTTCTACATGTCCTGTACTACTCTTACATGTATTAGTGAGGTGCATGCAGTGATTGGTGGTCTATAGCGCCTCTCTACAGTACAGTGCAGTACTACATGTCCTGTACTACTCTTACATGTATTAGTGAGGTGCATGCAGTGATTGGTGGTCTATAGCGCCTCTCTACAGTACCGTGCAGTACTACATGTCCTATACTGCTCTTACATGTATTAGTGAGGTGCATGCAGTGATTGGTTGTCTAGTAGCTCCTCTCTACAGTACAGCGTGGTACTAAATGTCCTGTACTGCTCTTACATGTATTAGTGAGGTGCATGCAGTGATTGCTTGTCTAGTAGCTCCTCTCTACAGTACAGAGTGGTACTACATGTCCTGTACTACTCTTACATGTATTAGTGAGGTGCATGCACTGATTGGTGGTCTATAGCGCCTCTCTACAGTACAGTGCGGTACTACATGTCCTATACTGCTCTTACATGTATTAGTGAGGTGCATGCAGTGATTGGTTTTCTAGTAGCTCCTCTCTACAGTACAGTGTGGTACTACATGTCCTGTAGTGGTCTTATATGTATTAGTGAGGTGCATGCAGTGATTGGGGGTCTATTGCACCTCTCTACAGTGCAGTGCAGTACTAACTTTTCTGTACTGCTCTTACATGTGCCAGGATGAGCAGCTCCTTTGGGCACCAGGTGTGGGCCCTATTTTCTTTTATTCTGGTAAATTATGTATACAATACATGACCCAAAGAAGCTCATGTCCTCATCATAGCAAATGATTTCCAGCTTCAATCAGCTTTCTCTGATGTTACATGTAAGCACCTGATTTATCTGGGATGATATTTTGTCATCTTTGGAACCAATTACCAGTTTTCTTTAGAGCCTTGTTTTCAACATACAATGGTTTCGATATAAACTGGTTTTCCCAGAACCAATTAATTGTGTGTAGGTTCAGGAATCACTCTATAGCCGAGTCTAGTAGGGTTAGAGGAAGTAAGACATACAAAATTTCACTCTTAACGACAGGAGTGCTGCCCACCTCTACATCTCAGATGGCCATGGACATGATGCGGCTATCTAGTCGTTTAGATGTTCTGTTGGTGGTCACTCCTATTTGTCATCAGACGTCATTATTTCCAAACTACATGTATGAAAACTGTCTAGGTCTAAAATTCACTTTTTTGCCCATAGGTTACTATGGGCAAAAGAGTGAGTTTTAGACCTAAACAGTTTTCATACATGTGGCCCCTAGTTATAAATGTTCAGTAGTATTGCAGTAAATATATTTTCTGCCTCTATCACCAGTCACATGATAAGATTCTTGGTCAATAGTTCAATTCTTCTGATTAGCTATTTCATAGATTAAAACTCTGAGGTGCCAAGATTGTGTTTTTGCCCCTGACACCGTTGTCATTTCTTCCCTTTAGCTTTCTTATGTTGACGTTGAGGGCAACTCAATTAATCAAGTTCAAATGACCTTCCTGAGACTCCTCAGTGCTTCCGCTCGACAGAACTTCACCTACACTTGCCACCAGTCAGTAGCCTGGCATGATGCAGTAAATGATAACTACGACAAGGCCCTGAGGTTCTTGGGATCAAACGATGAGGAAATATCTTATGACAACAGCATCTTTATTCAAGCTCTGCACGATGGATGTGCGGTAAGTAAAGAAGTTATATAAAATGGTGCCATTGATGTCATATGAGGAGTTAGAAATATAGTTGGATGACTGGATGAGTCATCAAGTCTAAGAAAACCTAAAGTGATGATCTTAAGCTCCAATTTTACACTACATGACTTTAGTCACGTGTGTAAGCCATTTCAGGCTTCCACTGGCCAACAACCGCTCCGTTGCTTATCTAGGTACAGTGCCTAATCTATAATTACAGCTGGGCTTGGAACCAAAGCTCAGCCTTATTTTCTCCCCTGTGTTCTGCTGGTCATTGGGGTTAGTGGGATCAAGACCCTACCAATTAAAATAAATGAGATCTTCAAAGGGTTTGTCAAGGTCAGGAATATTCTAATATAAAAGAGCCTTAAATAGATAGTCATACCCCATTGATTAGCTTTAAACATGTGGGCAAAAGTAAAAAAAAAAAAAGATTATTTCCAAATACATTGCTGATCTGATTTTGCTTCACTTTAGAGTAAGAGCAATTGTTATCTCCTGCTTGTTTACAAAAGGTTTCCTAGGTTAACGACCACTTCTCTTTGCTCTAGTTGGCTGGGATAGTGACATAACTTCCTGCTGTGTCTGCAGATAACAACACAGACGTTTGTGTATCTTTCTTACTGACAAACTTTAACCCTTAACTAGTACATATTGCCTCTACACAAATACACAGAAATTGATAGTAAATGAAATTATAAGACTTTTCTCAAATAAATATAATTAGCAAATCAGTGGATTTACCTCAGTATTATAGGAAAACAGGTTTTACATTCACTTTGTCAGGCAGAGATCATTATCTAGTAGGACTCCTTCTGTGGGAGCTACCAACTGTGCAGGGGGAGATGAGGATATAGCTGCTTGTGTTACGGAAATAAACTTCAGTCTTCCAAGATCAAAGACGACAGCGGAGAGCTTCTTGCCCTCTAAGGGTTTATTATATAGCAACCACAGAACTCTGGATTAGCATTCAGATCAGAACTGAACTCCATTACAAAATCAATCTTTTTATAATACAATGCATACAGGTGGATACAAGGTGGTTACAAATGTATACAAAGCAGGTAAATGGTAGATAAGAAGGTGTATACATTTTCACAACCAATTACTGAAAAGGCTACGTCATACAAGAAATCAAACCACTACTGAAAGTTGGCAGAGCATAAGTAAGATTAATTACTTGTATGTCTGACCTGAACTGGTGTGATCTTTGTTTGCTTTTACCCAAGTAGGGGACTACATAACATGACTTTTGTAAAGTCAGGAGTTTCTTCTATTTTCATTACTTAATTTGTTTTTCAGCAGAGAAGCCTAAATCTGGGTTAAAGGTTTTTTCATGCCTATTAAATTTATCCATTAGGCATATTAGGACAGCTTAAGGAATTATATAATTTATCAATCTATATTATTTTATATCAGCTTGTACAGGATTATTCTGAGTCTCTCGCTATACATACACTGCAGCAGGCATAACACACTGAGGACATAGGATTTATCTGTTGCTTCCAGCCTCCTCCTCCATGGCACACAGGTATCCATATTACACTGCTGCTAGTGCAATAATATCCAGCACAGAAATAGCAGCCCAGAGTTACCCAGTGTGCACATGACTTCCACACTCCCGCTTTTACAGTGGACTATCCTAGTTAGTCTCACATTGCTGTTGACATAGTGATCCATCAAACTGTCAGGCGCCGAGTTGGCTTGACTTGTGAAATGCTTTTATTTTGCTAATGATGCATTTTTAAGGAAATATTTGTTTTTTAGTTTCCTTTTACTTTATGAAACTTCCTTGGAGGTGATAGGTCATTTTTAGGAGCTCTGTAGCCTTCTGCTCTGCTATTAAAACCTCTTTATCACTAATGTCCCTCAAAAAGTCTCATCTAGGAATAGCAGAACTGAAATGTCAGTCACTGCTGTAGAACCACCCACAGCATGAACAGGACGTGGAAGCCTGAAGCTGTGGAGTAAGAGCAGGCTCTGTGAAAGAGCTTGATAAGAAAGCCCCTAAGCCACTATAACTCTAGCTCCACTGCTGCTATAGTGTTACCCACAGGTACCCCACTAATGGCCACATTATGGCCATCATAAAGGTGAAACTGCATCACTGACCTCAGCGGTCCTGTACTGAATAAGGAGGTGGAGACTGTTAGGACCATGGAATGGTTGCAGTATCATGTGAATAACTGATGTAAGAACATTGATGGGATTAGCTGTGTTTTTTCACACGGTGTAATTGCGGCGCGTACAGTACGGCCGCAATTACGCTGGGTGATTTGGGAGTCGCTAATCAGCGCATACTCCCGTGGCGCCCCCCGCCGGCCCCATTCACCTACATGACTCACGGCGCGTATTCGCTGCAAGAAATTGACATGTCACTTATCTCTCCACACATACAATACGAGCGTATTGTGCGAGCGGGGAGAGAAGGCGTAATCCATAGTTCTCTATGAGAACTATGGATTACCGTAATTTCGGCACCTATCTCGCTCGTATTAGAGCGCAAATACGTGACAAAATTAGCCCGTGTGAACATAGCCTAACAGTCTCAGCCTGTAGATGGTTTCTTTGTTGTTCTTTGCAAAGCCTTGGGACCCGATTCAGGACAACTAGTCATTTTGACTACATGCAAGACTTCCGACCTACTGAAACCTCTGTTTTTACCACAGCTTTCTATAAGGAAGTGGTCGAGTGGTAACACTTACACCCTATCACCCATGTTAGTGATTTGTTGTACAAAACATTCTATGCCAGACTGAAATTTGTTAAAAAGGGAAGATTCTAACAAACAGAGCTTTTCCTGTTTATTTTTAGGAAGATTTTTTCTTTCATACCAATTAAAAATGTTTTAACACCAATAAGCACACGTTGGTGTTATGCATTAATGTATCCCCTTTTATTTTAATTTATCTTTGTTTTATTTTTTTCTGTTTAGCTACAAATATCACAATAAGGTAGTACACTTTATAAGCCACTTTGTCCTTGCAGCAATAATGCTCTATTGACAATAATATAAAGACAGAGTGATGGGAAGCGAAACAACAGGATTCAGGTTGAAAACAGACCATTATAACTGCACAGTCTAATGTCATTGGGGATGAGAGGCCTTTTATTGTCCTTTCAGCTGTAGACTAAACGGTTATCTAGTGTGAAATGCAAACAGTGTGAAAAATAAAAAAAAGACAGAAAAACACTTTTTTAGCAATGCAAAACATTTAAAAAAAAGTACACAGTCATTTAAATATAACTTCTCCGGCATAAAACAAGCTGCGTTCCTGAAAAAATAAAACAGTTATGCTTGTAGAAACATAGGAAAGGAGACACTGAAAGATGTAGCTGGTCATTAAGGCCTTTTCAGGTCTGTTGCTCAAATGGTTAAATATGTAAAAGTATTCGTCCTCCAGAGCTACGATTTAAATTATTCCCTTGGCAGTGAAGAATAACCTTAAAGAGCACCTATCACCACCACAAAAATCGATAGTAGATGAAATGATAAGACTTTTCTCAAACACGTTATTCACAAATCAGAGGATTTCCCTCAGTATTACAGGGAAACATTTTTTACTTTCACCTGGTCAGAAAGAGCTCACAATCTGTTAAGATTATTTCTTTGGTAGATACTAACTGTGCAGGGTAGCAAAGGACATAACTGATTGTACAGGGTTAATTTTAGTCTCTTACTACATACACTGCAGCAGGCACAGCACAATGAGGACATAGTGGGACAGGGTTTACATGTTGCTGCTGCTGCCAGACCTCTCCTCCATAACACAGAGATATACATATTACACTAGTGCTAATGTTATATCATCCAACATAGAAATATCAGCACAGAGCTTCCCAATTTTCACATGATGTAGATTTCCAGGCTCCGTATTTCACAGTGGACTCTTCCAGCTCAGAAGCAGGAAATTTCACAGAGCTGTTAACATAGTGATCCATGTTGCTGTCAGGAGCTGACTTGACCTAACTTCAGTCCTGTCTTAAAGGGCCAAGGCTTTCTTTAAAAAGCTGAATTACAGGTTTAATGCTTTAATTTTTGTAATGAAGCATATTTGAGAAAGTGTTTGTACTTTAGTCTCCTATTACTTCATGGGGATTCCCTGAATGGGATAGGTTCTCTTTTAAGTTGATTGGGTGATTGCCCCATAAGAGTAAAATGAATTTATATTGTTTTTTTAATATACTGGGTAAGGTCACAAATGTGAATAGTCCTTGTTAAAAACAATTTGCTTTATTTTTTATACCAACCACTAAAACCTATATTTCCTTTGCAGCTGAGGAAAGGATATGCAAGAACAGTCCTTGAAATCAACACGCTGAAGATAGATCAGCTGCCCATAGCAGATGTTATGATAAGTGACTTTGGGGACCAGAATCAGAAGTTTGGATTTGAGGTCGGAGCGGCATGCTTCTTAGGTTGAGACTGGAATCTGGACAAGCAGCTTAATAAAAAGTGTAAAAAAAAATCTTCTTAAAAAAAAAAGCGTCATGCTTTGGATACCACCAAAGACGTGTTCGCCACATGCAAGTTTTGAATATGGATTGTGCAGAAGGGAAGAAAAAAAAACAAAATACATAGAAAAAGCTCACTGCATATGAGCTACTTAGAATTTGCCAGGCGCCCTCACCTGGGGCAGAATCACATGACTAAAGCAGTTGCAAAAATATGAAGGACTTAGATGTGATACTATAGAGACAGCTGTGTCCTCCTTTCATGGGAAACGTTTGGTGCTGAAGAACATCCAAAAACAGGCTACGTCCATCATAGGTGCTATTCTCGTAAATGGGTTTACCAAATGCTGTATACATGTAGTTACTCTGCATACTTACTATCAGGCTTGCATGTCCTTTTCCAAAACTTGCATGTGACTCTGGGTTGAGCCATAAAAGTAAGAGCAAAATTAAACCTGAAAAGGTTCCCCACTGTCTAGACCGGATGCAGTGTCTGTACTGTGCAAAATACCATGTAATTCCAGTGGACTCCAACCCTTCTTTCTGACTCCAAATAAAATCCCTTTGTATATATTGATGTGGAAGACCTCTCTTATTTGCTGTTTCTAAACAAAGTAAATCTATATATATATAAATATATTTACATTCTCTATATATAAAGCCTCAGGTTGCCAAACTGGAAGACAGAAATGATAATCTTAAATTTCACTATTTTTGTGTTGCATTTTTCGTTGGCAAAATGAAACCATTTTGGTGCAATATTTGATGGTGCTAATACCTCATTCCAGGATGTTGTGACATGCATGTATATACCTAAAATAACTTTTTTTTTAATTATTATTTGTGGTCGGGGGAAAATGTGTATTAAGAGAACTATTTCTGTATAAGATATTTGTCAATTTTTTGTGAAGTCATTGGTCAAACGCACGTCTGTTTAAATTTATGTATCATCGAGGTTTGTGCAACTTCTATCACGTAATATTAAAACTGAACACCAAACAGTCATGTTATGTATTTGTTCAGTGTTTCGAAAAAAAAAACCTTCCAGCAATTTGATACTAGACAGACAGTATATATGTGAATATGTGCTGACTGCTATTTATATTCTAGCTATTCCAAACAGACACAGTAATATGTTGGTCAGCAAGTCACTACGTTGTTGAACCCTTGAATAGCTTTCAGATATTTATGTCCACAATTTGGTCAAGGTCATGTGATTCTACCTGGTTGCCTTGCAACATAGGAGGGGCTGCTAGTAACGCCAGTTAATTTGACATCCACCATTTTAATTAGTCTTCCAAACTTCTTGTGGTCTTTTCCTCCCATTCTGGTTTTAGCTGGAAAATAAAGATAAAGATTTTCACATTAAAAATAAAATTCTTTTGTAATTATTTTTCATAATATATGTAAGACTTGAAAATTGTGTGTTACTCTTTCATAAATAAACTGTTAAATTAATTGGTCTCAGATCCCACTAGCTCATTTTCCCATGACATTTAATTAACAGGATATAGAATAAACATTTCTTTCTTTTGCTGTTGAATTTTTTTTTTTCTACAAAAAATGTTACTGTCACCTCAGAGAAGATATGAAAATGTTATCAATAAATTCAAGTCTTGTTTACGTTAAATGTTCCTTTCCTTTCTTAAAAGAGGGGTACTGTTTATTCTTGTGCAGACCACCAAATGGCATAGGGAGTCTCACGGACCAGGCAATGCTTCCTGGGAAAAGTTATGCAAATTAAAGGGGTTGTCTCACTACATTGATTCATCTCACCTCAGTCCTGTTTTCTTTGTTTCATTTTCAACTCAGGAGCGTGTTTACTGGTTTCTACTAGTCTGCAGTAGAAGCCAGGTCTGTAGCTATAGCAACCAGTCCTGACGGCCTATCATGAGGGATTAAACAGGTCTGTAGCTATAGCGACCTGAGGAGCGACCAAGAGAGAATATCTCAGAATAGGTAGGACACAGTTAATGGACATATATTGCAAAGTGATTTGTTTTTGCAAGACCTTTAACATAAAAAGCAATCCTTGTAGTGAGACAACCCCTTTATCTCCAGAAGGAAGAAAGCTGTCATTCTAGTGCAGACTACTGGAGGCAGCTACATTACATGTCAACATTTGACTCTTTAAAGAATTAAAACATGAGTAGAGTCTCCTTTAAAAGGAAGAAAAACCCATATATAGACATGTATCTAGGGTTTTTTGCCCCTAGTAATGTGAGGTCAAGCATAGAAACAAGCCCTATTATTGTATCCAGAAATGGTCAGTTTCTTCATTTCCTCCCGTAATATACTAGATCATGTAATAGACAAAAGATGTTGCATAGCCGAATATCATCGAAACGGTACCATAAGCTGTTGTGGAATTTCTGCTTTAAACTGTCCCATTGTGTGAGAAGATACATTCAAAAGAACCAGGACCTTAATTAAGCCCAGCATGATGAGGCTATGATGTCCCCTTCAGAGATTTATTTGACTTAGGGGGGGGTTGTCCATTGACTTACAATGGAGCGCAAGACTCTCCTTTGTGTGACTAAAACCTGGAAGTCAAGAGGAGCAGATTGCCTGGGAGCTTACAAGTGGCAGAAATGGTGGACCTCTACATAAGTATCAGGTTGTCTTCTTTTTTGCACAACTCTGGTCCCAATGCACTGTCATTTTTTTTTTTTTCTGAACAACCTCTAATTTCCAACAAAATTCCATTTGTAATTGATGTCCTCGTTCTGGGCATCAATGGGAAGAAAATTTTACTGATATTTAAACAAATTGGCAGGAGATTCTCTAAAACAAAACTCTTTCATCTTTCAAACAAGTCTGAAAATAAGGTCTACAAAGTCAACACTAAAACTCATTCAGTGTCTGCAGACTTCATGGTTACTCTCCAAGGACAATCTAAATACAATGGTAAGCGTCATTTGTAAGGGACCATCAAAATCTGCTAAAGCTATCTAAACAAAGCTACTCCTTGAACTAAATTAAGCAAAGTTTGCCATATCTCTCCACCAGTACATTAGATTAAGTATACAGTGAAAGAATGAAGTTGGTTGTAGACCACTACATCGTTTAGCAAAGTTGGGGTAAGGTTAAATCATGTGCAAAAATACAGATTTCCCTATTTTTTATTCCAAACATAGCATATCTTTACAAAAATATTATGTATAGGTTCCTTGGGCACACCATAGGAAATTATTCTGATGGTCCACTCTACATCTATGCAAAATGTGTGCATGTCTACTTTAAACTGAATTGTTCACTTGGTTGTTATTGGACATATAAGACGTATATAATAGTTTATTTGCTTAATAATCCATCAGAAATAAAACCCAATGGCAAGAGATTAGTTTAACAAAGAGCACCAAATTGGTGCGCACCAAAAGGACCCATTACTTTGCCAGAATCCGAGCCTTCAGATGATCATTTGGTTCTCTAGTGGGCGAGTCTGTCTTCTTCTGCCATAAGTTTTGGTATGAGACATTACATGCAGGGTAATTTTTGTGATCATTATAATTTCAGACATTTTTGCTAATCTTATACAATGGAAATAACTATTAAATGGTTGTTCCCATCACGTACTTTGATGGCATATTGAATGCATATGCCATCAAATTGTGACAGGTATGATTCCAAACTCTGGGTCCCACACCTATCTTGGGAACAGGTCTCCAAAAGTATTGGCTCAGAATTGACAGCCAGTTGGGCTTATGCACAACTCTCCCTTCTGTTCTATCGAAGGTCCGAGTACTGCAGAACACACCGTTCCTCTTTACCTGGAACTTCAATAGAACAGAATAGAGAGTAGTAGAGAGTGGTAGAAGTGGAGAGTAGTACGCAAGTGCAATCAGCTCTCCATTCTGAGCCAAGACTTTAGGGGGCCTATTATTCCTCAGGTGCAGGTCCCAGTGGTGGGATCCACAGATATCACACTTTTATGGAATATCCTATCAATATCCTATCGAAGTACATGGTGGGAACACTCCTTTAATATCAATGATTCAAGCTGATCTGAAGTCATTAATGCTAAATAACACTGAAGTTAAATTTGATTCTCATTGAGAAACTTGTTTATAAATTCTAAAGTTAAATCCATTCACAAAGCACGAGAACTATCAGTACAGAACATCATATGCAGAGTCTTTAAACTCTGTAGGTATCAGCAGTATATTCCGACTATACATATGCATTTCTGGTAGTTTAATATCATAGACTGTTTATTTGTCCTGCTCCTGTTGTGCATGGTCAATATCAGAGGACCGAATATTTGCCTGTGGAGCATTTTGCATAGTATTATCCCACAATGAGCATTTCCTGTTGACACCAAATACAATGGTGATTTTACTAATATTAGACCCTAGCATTATTGCCACTATTCTACTTCTATTATTTTGTCCAGACCCACTTTCTTTATTTTGTTGTCAATTATAATGACTCTCAAGATACAAAGGACCCAGGATACTATATTTTCAACATACAATTGTATTTTCTGGGACATTGTATGTTTAGTATGGTTTCAACTTAAAATGTCCCAGACACCGATCCAGCCAAATATCATGAACATTTTACTTGTCAAACCTCTGTATTATTACAGTACATGCAGTGTTGGCGGTCTATTAGTCCCTCTCTACAGTACAGTGCGGTACTATAAGTCCTGCACTGCTCTTACATATCTTAGTGAAGTGCATGCAGTGATTGGCGGTCTAGTAGCGCCTCTTTACAGTATAGTGTCCTGCACTGCTCTTACATGTATTAGTAAATTACATGCAGTTTAGTAGTGCCTCTCTACAATACAGAGCAGAACTACATGTCCTGTACTGCTCTTACATGTATTAGTGAGGTGCATTAATTGATTTGTAGTCTAGTAGCACCTCTCTACAATATAGTGCAGTACTACATGTCCTATACTGCTCTTAGATGTATTAATGAGGTGTGTGTAGTGATTGGTGGTCTATAGCTCCTCTCTACAGTACAGTGCGCCATTACATTTCCTGTACTGCTCTTACATAAGTGAGGTTCATGCAGTGATTGGGGGTCTATTAGCATCTCTCTACAGTACAATGCGGCACTACATGTCCTGTTCTGCTCCTACATGTATTAGTGAGGTGCATGCAGTGATTGGTGGTCTATAGCACCTCTCTACAGTACAGTGCGCCATTACATTTCCTGTACTGCTCTTACATGTATTAGTGAGGTGCATGCAGTGATTGGGGGTCTATTAGCATCTCTCTACAGTACAGTGCAGTACTACACATCCTCTACTGCTCTTTCATGTGCCAGAATGAGCGACTCCTTTGGACACCAGGTGAGGGCCCCATTTTCTGTTATATTGTATACAAAGTAGATGACTCAAAGAAGCTCCCGTCCTCCACATAGAAAGTGATTTCCACCTACCAGCAACTCTTTCTGATGTTACATGGAAGGACACACTTTATTCACAGTCTGTAGTTATCAGCTTCATTTTCTTTATTCCCCATTTTGCATTACGTTGGTTGATATTTTGGGGCCTCAGAATCAATTACCAGTTTCCATAGAGTTATGGTTTCAACATACAATGTTCGTCCTGGAACCAATCAATATTGTATGTTGAGGGAGTACTGTTCTGAGGCATTCTTCTGTCCATTGGTGCCTAGCTTTAATGTATAATTGACTTGGTAGGAGGAAAGTCAGAAAATGTTCTTCAAAAGTCCACCAGGCACAGAACAATGAGCAGTAGTCGTCAACTTTTTGTGCAGTATTTATTCTGTTGTTTTTAGCTTCAAAGAAAGAAAACACTAGAAACTTTTTGTTGGCATTCGGGTAAATAAATACCAGGGGAAATGAACAAAAGTGCCAAAAAGTAGAAAAATAATTAATATCTTAATTAACTTGTGGTGGCAAAAGGAGAGTATTTTTGTGCTGTTTGGCACCTTTTTTCTGTTTTTTGGCTTCCATTCTTGTTCCGCAGGACCTCGCATTACATGGACAACTACTTTTTGACAGGTGCCATGCAGTACTCCATCTCCCCTGTGGTGGCGCTGTAGGCTAACTGAACTCAGACTACAACTAATGGTTAGGAAATCATAGCAGTGAGACAACTTATCAACGAGGAGCCTTTTAATACAAATTGATTGCCCAAGGTGGACAGCCCATATGGCCCCCTCCAGCTTTTTTATGATACCACATCGCTTTGTTTACCAGAAGTTAAGATGAAGTTCACAGTTCATCTCTCGGATCAGGGATCACAGTGCTGTGGGTTTAGCTGTCAGTAATTAAAGAATAAACCTTACAGCTGTCTGCTGTTTCTTGTACTTTATGTTATCATTTAGGCAATTTTAAAGGGCAAATGTCTGTTACTTTCTTGCACCACATATGATCATAATAGAAAGGTAAAGGAAAGAGGATTTAGAAAGAAGGGTCAGGTCAAATGCTGTGAAAAAAAAGGATGTGCAGAATAAATTATAGACAGAAAAAGGATGGGTAGGTGGAGGGCATTTGCTTTGAATGAAGGGGCCGATATCAAGAAATACATAGGTAGAATACCAATTTAGAAGAAAGGCCTAGCATAGATTTTTGTAATTAATTCAAACCAGTTCTGAAACATATTCTTATTTTTTCTAATATATTTTTATTTGTTTATTATTCATGTTTACATTATTATTTCTGTATATGAACTGGGCGGCCATTTGCCAAAGTGTATTAAAAGCAGTCGATATTTGTTTTATATTGCCGAAAAAACAAAAAAAACTGGTGTCCGGAGATGTCTTGTTGACTTGTAAGGAAAAGTGTTGTGAGCATGTTCTGGATGGACTGGGTTGGGGAAATTTAAATTTTCCCTTGGGTACCCCTGAAAAAGCTGATTCTTGGGGCCTAACAGAGTAGTTAATTCTTAGATCCCACCAATAGAGTTGACTCTTAGGACACATAACTGAGCATACTACACATGACTCTTGTTTTTTGCCTCTCTTAGTCTGTCTTTTTTCTGAAAAGCAGCTTCAGGCCTGCCATGCTTAGGAGCACATCATACACAGGGGCCCACCAAGGGTTTCCTCTATACCTACTTGGGCCAATTTGAGGCCTGTGCAAAAGGGGAAGAGGTGTGCTCTTACCATTACTTATTGATTTACATGCTCTGTGAAGTGTGCAGTGAAGTGGAAGGGGGCAAGCTCTCCTCATCACCTAATGGGCATCATTTTTCTTTTCCCCTAGCTTTAAAAAAAGGCAGGGGATGCTTAGCAGAGGTAAAAATTTCTACCGGCCCTGAGCTTAAAGGGGGCCCAAAAGCCATTCTGCCACATTAGAAGACAAACTTTGAAAAGGGGAATGGTGGGTGGGGGACCCCCCCCCCCCCCCGCGAAAAAAATTAAATCCCTGGTCCTAGCCGGGACACGGTTTCCCTGCCCCCCTTTTTCTGGTTTTTTTGGGAAATTTGGAAAAAAAACACAATTATGAAACAAGAGACAGAAAACGGGGGCTATTAGGTGTTATATATTAAATATATAAATAAAATTTTATAAACCTTTTTCAGTAAATTTTCGCGTGCATTTTAGTAAATTTGGGGCGCCTTCTTTCCCCCCTTATTGTAGAAAATTTCACTAGTAATCCCCCAAAAATGACTAAATCTAAATTTTCAATACATTATTACGTCTTATAAAGCAGTAAAAGGATAGATTCATGTATGTAGAAAAATACGAAGGTCAAATTGCATTGCGGTTATATGATCCCATGTGGAGTACCCAAGAAAAAGTTAGACCTATTTTTTCTTTTTTTTCTATCTGCCGCCATGAGACTTTCCCACCCAGACTTGTCTCTGTAGAATTTCCCACCAAACAATTTAGACTGTAGGTGGGGGGGGAAAGGGGGTGATGGGGGAATGGTGGTCACAAAATTAGGTGTGGTGAGGGGTCTATGTGGTTATGGGTGAAGGTGGGGCTATGTGGTTGGGGGTTGAGGTGGGGGGGGGTAGGGGGAAATAGTGGGAGAGAGGGTCAAGAAAGTTTAATGGGGTATAGAGTTTGGTTTAAATATTTGAGTGAAGTCCATCCCTGCATGAGAAAATCATCTGAACCATGACCTTTAGGATGTGCAGGGAAAAGGGTTTAGTACTAACATTTTTTTATTTTGTTTCTATTTTTTACAGTTCTTTTCCTTTGGATACATTTGATTTTGTTATACGTTAGATCAGATTGGGTCCCTTTTTTAAAAAATGGTACCCGAGTGTGTGGGGAGATTTTTTTTAAGTAAGGGGTTTTTTTGTTGTAAAATTTTTTTTTTATTTTTTTTCATTTTTGTTTGTGTTGGTAATGGAGGTATTGAAGACTCCCCTCCATTACTTACTGGGCTTGGTGTGGCCAGTGGTGTTCTTGTCCACAATGCTGACATTAACCCCTATACTTTATCCAGTATCCCAACATTAGGGGAAAATGATTAACCATCAAGAGGGCACTTAATGGATGATCACTTCTGGGGGGGCTGTGGGTGGTATTTTTTTGGGTGGGAAGTCCCATCCCGCCATAAATCCCAATAGTATCAGGGCAACTCGGTTTTACCCTTGGCTGGTTATGAAAAAAAAAATGGGGACCCCCTTTTTCCCTTTTTTTATTTGTAAGGAAAAAAAAACCGTGGGGGCCCCCCGATTTTTCCCCAACCACCCAAGTAAAACCAACGCGCGTGATACTGTCAGAATGGGAAGAAAACCTCGATAGGTCTTTCCCTTTTAAAAAATACCCGTGGCTGTCCGAAGCGGACCCTTTAAATTAGAGGGTCCCCTCTGACGGGTTCCGGGTTTCCAGTAACCCGGGCATTGGGTACTGGGGGGGAAAAAGTGACACAGGGTAGTGTAGCTCGGGAAAAAAGAAACACGCTGGTGCACCAAGCCCCCAGTGATAGTAAGAGAGGCATCTTGGAAACCCCCTTTTATTTTCACTGGGAAAAAACCATACAAAAATCCAGAACTGAAAAAAACACTTTATTTAAATAAACACTCCCCGACAACAACCCTCGATGACCATTTTATTAAAGAAATGTATCTAACGCTGGTCCGTCGTAGTCCAACGAATCCGCCGTAATTCAAAAGCGAAACCTGTAAAAAAAAAACAGAAACACTATACAAAATTATATAATAATGGATGCTGCATCCCCCACAACAACCTGCTTTCCTATCATAGGCTGCTGTAGGGGAAGTCACCCAGCCTTCCTGAATGTGAATAGCATATCCAGCTTCTATGAACGCTGGGTGACCTCATCTACTACAGTCTCCCAGAAAAGCTGTTTAGCCGGGAAAGCGGGGTGACAACCCATCCCCCACAGCAGTCTATGATAAGAAAGTAGGTTGCTGTGGGAATGGAGTGTCACACAGCTTTCCTGGATACTGAATAGCCTATTCAGCACCTGGAAAATTTGGGTGACATGCCCCACAGCAGGCGTCCATGAAAGTTGGGTGTCTGCTGTCGGGGATGGAGCATTACACTTTGTGGGGATGTTACCCAGTCTTCCCGGGCACTGACTAACCTATCTAGCATCCAGGAAAGCTAGGTGATGCTCCATCCCCCACAGCAGCCTGATTTCTTATTATAGCCTGCTGTGGGGAATGGGGCATCACCTAGCTTTCCTGGACACCTGCTGTGGGGGAAGTCACACAGCTTTCCTGAATGCTAGATAGGTTAGTCAGTGCCTGGGAAAGCTGGGTGACCTCCCCACAGCTGGCGTCGGGCGCCTGTTGTGGATTAAGTGCATAACCCAACCAGCCCCCACCTGTCACCCCTGAACCTCTATCTACTACCCCCACTCTAAGCCCCCCTCAGCTCTCACTCTACTCCCTTCTACACCTACTCTAAACCTCCCCCCTCTAAAATTTCCCTACCTCATCAGCACATACTCACTAACCTGGACAGCAGCACGTATCCTGTCCTCAGGGCACTCAGTGCTTTACTGCCGAGAGGGGTGGAGCTTTGCGGCTCCGCTCCCTTTCCCAGTAATCCACTGGGGTTGATCATCTGGCAACGTCCTGTACAGGAGCTGTCAGAGGAGGGAAGGGAGGCTGGGGGGCTTGAATCTGACTCCCCCAGCGCTGCTCATTCTCCACTGCAACTAATGATGTTCCCGACCCCCGTCCTCCGACACCAGGGAGCATGGGGACGGGATAAACACAATAGAAGCGCAGTGTATGGAGCTGCTGAGGCGGCTCCATACCTGCACCCCATTCACCATAGGCAGAAATAAGCGCCCTAGGCGACCGCCTACTTCTGCCTACACATCGTCCAGCCACTGGCCCTGAAGCTTTAAGTTACACCTCTGAATACACTGTTACACTTTATTTTAATCCTGACTATGGTAATAATGAGGAGACTGCTGAGAAGTGATCCGTACAGAGCTATCAGACTATTATGAGCAACGTTATGTTTTGGATCAAAGTAAAATTCGACCCAAATTTCAGCTACTGGATGTGGGCTGGCTTAAATTTTGGCAGGTAACAATCAACCCTAACCCTAAGGTTATGGTTAGGGTCTATTCAAGTTAGGATTGGACTAAGCCTAACCACAGGCATAAGTTTAACTCTAGGGTTTGGCAAACCCTAACCTTAATCCTAGGCCTACAGTTAGAGCTAAGGTAAGGCCAACCCTAATCCTAACTCTAACTAGCCCTAAATCATAACTCAGCACTAGCTATAAGGCCGTGTCCCCACGGCATGGGTTTTCACCTGGTTTTTCAGACGGTTTTCAGTTTTGAAAACCATCTGCAAACCGAGTGAAAACTTTTAACAAGGGCCTCTATGGAAAACCACGCAGCAGTCCCCACTGCAAGGGTTTTCCGCCCGGCCGTTTTTCAGACCGCCGAAAAACATAGAACATGTTCATTCTTCCGTCCGGTTTTCAGGCGGCAGAAAAACATGTCTATGTGAGGACTTTTCTCTGCTAATCGTCGTTCCCCTGCGGCTTGTGCCTGGCACGAAAACAGTTCAAATACCGGTCAGATAAACCGACCGGTATTTGTCCTATGCCATGTAAACGGCCCCTTACTGTATTTATAACCCTAACCTTACAGTTAGGATTTGGTTTGAACTAACCTTAACTCCAACTCTAACCCTAACTCCAACCCTAACCCTGGTGCTAACCTCAACTCTAACCTTATTTCAAGTGTTAGGGTTGGTATTAAGAATAAACTAACCCTAACTCCAACCCTAATCCTATCTCCAACTCTAGTATTAAGGTTATGATTAAGGTTGTAGTTAGGGTTAGGGTTGGATTAACCCTCACAGTAGGGTTAGTGTTCGGATTGGACTAACCTAAACTCCAACCCTAACTCTAGCTCTAAGATTAGGATTGAAGCTATGGTTAGTAGTGTTGAGCGATTGCGTTGGCTATCGAGATCGATCGATAGTCGATAGTCGGCCGCTATCGATAAGGTTTTTCGATAGTGAGCATCGATTATGAGCGATTACCATTAAAGTCTATGGGATGTGCAACATACATCCTTCATTTATTTCACCCAATACGCAAGGCTGCGAGAAGCTGAAAATTAAACATCACAACAGTCATATGGATACGTCCTACATCTTAGGCTTTAAACTTAGGTTTTAATAGTCACAGAAAAAAGTTCACAGAGTCCATTACTATCCCTAGTCCTTGTACCAACGCCTGACCTTAAACCGCATCAACCCACTAAGATTAATAAGGGCGAAGGCGCTGTATGTATTTGAACCATCATCTTACTTGAAACTGGAAATTGAATAGCCCTGTCACTGGAACGCAGCATGAGGCCAAACCTGATAGGACCCCCAATTTAAAAAGTTGCCGGAAAAAAAGGAGTCTTTCAACCACCGATTTGTTTTCGACTGGACCCTGAACTATACTGTCCTGGGCCACAGCATGAGCCCAAACTGCATGACCACCATTTAAAGAAAGTGCCGGTAAAAAGGTGGTTTTTTCCTCGAACTCCATTTTTAGGTTTTCTCTGCATTGACTATACCTGTCCTGGGCCACAGCATGAGCCCGCCCAACCTGCATGAACCCCACATTTAAAAGTGCCGGAAAAAAAAGGAGTCTTTCAAACGCGCACGCAAGATTTTGTTTCCACTGGACATTGGACTATACCTGTCGCCTGGGCCACTGCAATGAGCACCCAAACCTGCATGAAGCACCACATGTTTAAAAAAGTGCCGGAAAAAGGATGTCTTTCACACCACCATTTTAGTTTCACTGGACATTGACCTATACCTGTGTCTCTGAGGCCACAGCATGAGCCCCAAACCTGCATGAACCCCCACACATTTAAAAGAGAGCGGAAAAAGGAGTCTTTAAACACCATTTTAGTTTCACTGGACCTGACTTACCTGTCCTGGGCCCACAGCATGACCCAGGCGACCGGAGTTACAGTGGGTGCGGTGAATAGCACAGGTGGCGTCCGTCATCTATTAACACGCAGGTTAAAATGCAACTGATGACGCTAGCTTAAGCGAGGCCGGACAGAGCGGTAGCACAATAAAGCAACGAAAACTGTCGTGTGAAGCAGAGTGCGGAAGCGGAAGAGATGGGAGAACTCCAGCCTTCCCTGTACACAGTAAAATACCTGTGGTAGCGCTTGCCCCTCCGTTTGCAGTGTGGACCAAATTGGAGTTCCACTTGTGAAAATACTGGGGGTTAAACGCTCCTGTTACACCCAGGTGCTTTATCTTGGCATTCTTTTTATCATTTTAATCAACAGTGCTGGAGAATTGGTCTCTGTTCCATTTGTCTCTGTCTGTGGCTAAATATTCCATGTTCTCTGAATAACCTACATCTGTCGCAAGTTTTCTGTACCTCCCTTGTACAATTTCAGAGGAATTTTTTTTAACAGCTATTTTTGTACATGCTAAGTTTATTAGTACTTAATTCTAGGAAAACACATTTTAAAAATAGGATGTGAAATCCCACCTTGTCTTGTGTTTGCCTCTTTTTTTCATTGTATTAAATGGGTTGTCTCATTCAGGGTATTGATAGCTATGTTAAAGATCTTGCAAAAACAAGTTATTTTGCGAATTTGTTCCATTAACAGTTGTCCTAACCTATTCCTGTTTCTGGACAGCACCATCACCTTGAGCCATTCTTGCAACTTGTGCCTAGAAACATAATGTCTGTTAGAAAACAACATTTTTTAGAATAGGACTGTGAGTATAGCTGCATGTCAGCAAAATGCCCCCAAAAATTCAAAGCATGACCACTTGAAGCCAGACTTTGGTCAAGTGTGAAGAAACACAAATGTTCTGTTAGAAACTACATTTTTGAGTATAGGACTGTAGTATAGCTGCATGTCACTGCAAAATGCCCCACAAATAAATTCAAAGCATGAACCCTTGAAGCCACTTTGGTCAATTCGTGGAAGAGAACCAAATGCTCTGTTAGAATACAACATTTTAGTGAATAGGACTGTAGTTTATAGCTGCCATGTCGCACAGCATAAATGACCCCAAAATTTAAAGCATGACCCTTGAGCAACTTTGGTCATTGTGAAGAAACATAAGGTCGTTAGAAACAACATTTTTAGAAATAGGACCGTAGCTAATAGCTGCATGTGTCAACAGCAAAGAATGCCCCCAAAACATTCAAAGATGGACCATTGTGCCACTGTTGGTCAATTGTGAGAAGAACAAATGTCTGTTAGAAACAAACATTTTTAGAATAGGACCTGTAGTTTATAGCTGCTTGTTCACAGCAAAATGCCCAAAATATTCGAGTAGCATGAAACCTTGAGCCCACTTGGTCAATGTGAAGAACTAATGGTCTGTTAGAAACAACATTATTTAGAATAGGACCTGTTAGTATAGCGGCATGTCACAGGCAAAATGCCCTCAAAAATTCAATGCATGTCCCTTGGAGCCACTTTGGTCAATTGTGAAGAAAACAATTGTCTGTTTAGAAACAAAGACATTTTTAGAATAGGACCTGTAGTATAAGCGTGCATGTCACAGCAAAATGCCCCCAAAAATTTCACAAAGCATTGGGACACTGAGCCACTTTGGTCAATTGTGAAGAATAATGTCTGTTTGAGAAAAGAATTTTTTTATATATAGGATCTGTTGTAGTGTGCTATTTCAATGCAGCATGACCCAAAAACAAATTACATAAAAATGAATTCCTCAGCCACTGTTAAAATTGGAGAGGAGATATGCCACTTAGAAGACCAATTTCTATGTCCAAAGGACCTAATTATAGTGTATCACACGGCGACTCATGACCCCAAAACAATTATAAATATGAAGCTCTCAGCGCAACTAGTTAAAAAATCTGTGAGGGAGAACTGCTCCACTGAAGTCCATATTCGTTCCAAGTGGACCATGATTATTGGCTGCTATCCACAGCAACATAACCTTCTCAAAAACCATTGACAATGCGAAAACTTCTGTTAAGATATAGTGTGTAATTGGTAAATACGGTGTGTCATAAATCCTTGCTGTCTTTTACAGTTCCTTCACAGCAAAACCATCAGAAATGGAATAACTGTTGGGGAAAATTGAATATAAAATTGCAGTAAGAAATGATCAAATTTAAAAATAAAGTTTTGCGCAAGAGGTCCATTTCAGTTGAACAAGGAGATTGTGAAGTACACCGGCAACTATCGGTGACCTCGCAGAATTTGGGCCACAACATCATCAGAGAATCATGCTACCTGATGTCATCTTGATGAAAGTCAAACGATCACCATTATCTTTGGAAAGCCGGTGCGTTTGTCTGTAATGACTCTCCAGCCTGTGCTCGAAGTTCCGCATCGAGTATGACGTGGCTGCTGGGGCAGGACAACAACCTCTATTGGCTGACGTGCAGCTCGGCCATTCGTCCTAGTTTTTGGATATCCCAGAGAGTCTTATTGGGTCCGGGAACACATGCAAAACATCCGGGTGTTAGAGAAGCAGATAGTCGTGCAACACCATGATTCTTAAGTCTGACTCTGTGTGTTGGGATGTGTTGCCTGCATTGCATTGCGTTGGTGAGTGGTTAACAAAGATTGCCAGTAGGTCTCACACATTAGGCTTCTGCCACCTTGCCTGCCTGCTTGCCGCTATCACGGCTCTTGGACTCTACTGCTGTCACGCGCTGATGTTGTTCCACCGTGACATTTGGGGAACGTGAAGCAGACGCAACAGACTGTCTCTGAGCTGATCAACGCAAGGTCTCCAATTTCCTGCCATTTTATCTATATTTGGGTGGGTGAAGTGAAGTGCTGATGTTTTTGTTTATGTTACTCAGGGGGATCCAGGAGGGTGGACCACCAGTAATGTTGTTCATTTTTGATGGCTTAATGCGAGGTCATGTGGAGGAAATGGAGCATCCAAGCATCATGTGAGAGAGGAGCACCTTGATTTCACAAGCCTCTGTGGTCAAGGGCACTTGCAAACTGGTCTTCCTCATTTCCTCTCCGCCTGCCAAAGTCGCGCCACCTCCTTTCCATAGGCAGGGAAGTCTGGTAAAATCGGGTGTCTAGGATACCTCCTCCTCCTCCTCCTCACGCTGCGCTCCGGCATCGCAAGCTTCATAACTCATCCCTGGCTTGCCTGAGATGATGCACACTGAGAGCTTATGCGCCCCCTAGCACTAGCTCTGGACCCGACGCCAGCTGCCTAATCGAAGACCGATGAAATTGTGAACACTGTCGGGGCCTTGTGGATTTGACGGAAGAAAGGCTCCGTGTCCGCATCTGTGTCCGCGTATCCTCCTCCGTCTCGCTGGCGGGGACTGTTGGTTTCAGAGTGTGCAACGATCGTCGCAGCAACTAAGATCACCACAATGCTCATGCTGACAAGGGAATGTCCCGACTGACCATTTGTGGCTTCTTCAAAAACAGGCAAGGCAAAAAGAAATCAAAAAAAAAAAAGAAAAGAACAAAAAAACAACCCAACAAAAAAAGAAAAAAAAACAAACAAAAAAGAAAAAAAAAAAAAAACAAAAAAAAAAAAAAAAAAAAAAAAAAAAAAAGAAAAACAAAAAAACAACAAAGAAGAAAAAAAAGAAAAAAAAAAAAACAAAAAGCAAAAGAAGAGAACAAAAAAAACAAAAAAAAAAAAAAAAAAAAAAAAAAGAAAAAAAAAAAAAAAAAAAAAAAAAAAAACAACAAAAAACAAACAAAAAGACAAAAAAAAAACCAACCAAAGAAAAAAAAAACAAAAAAACTCAAACCAACCACAAAAAAACAAACAGAACAAAAAAGAAAACCGCCCCCGACCACACCCCCACACCCACCTAAAACCAAAAAACAAAACTACAACCCACACACCCCACAGACCACCCCCCCCACACAACCCCAACAAACAAAGACAAAAAAAATACCATAACACCCACCACACACACAACACCTAGCACAAAAAAAACAAACACACACCCCGAAAAAAACAACAACCACCACAACACAACACCCCGACCACCCCTCCCCAACACCCCCACACCCACCACACCCCCCACTCCTCCCCCCACCCACACCACAAACCAACTCACCCCACCCCCACAGCCACACCCACACACACACCAACCTCCTCACCCCCCCCACCACACCCCCAAACCCCCTCCCCCCCCCCCTCCACCCCCTCCCCCCCCCCCCCCCCCCCCCCCCCCCGCCCCCACAACACAAAAAAACACACAAAACAAAACAAAAAAGAAAAAAAAAAGAAAGAAAAAAAAAAAAAAATGAAAAAAAAAGAACTATGAAAAAAAAAAAAAAAAAAAAAAAAAAAAAACAAAACAAAAAAAAAAGAAAAAACCAAAAAAAAAAAAAAAAAAAAAAAACACGCGACAAAAAAAAAAAAAAAAAAAAAAAAAAAAAAAAAAAATAAAAGAAAAAAAAAAGAAAAAAAAAAAGAAAAAAAGAAAAAAAAAAAAAAAAAAAAAAAAGAAAAAAAAAGAAAAAAAAAGAAACAACCAAAAGAATAAAAAAAAAAAAAAAAAAAAAAAAAAAAAAAGCATGCAAAGAAAAAAGAAAAAAGAAGAAAAAAAAAAAAAAAAATAAAAGAAAAAAAAAAGAAAAAAAAAAAAAAAAAACATGGATGGTGCACGAGCTCTTTCACATCCTCCACTCTCGGGTGGTTCAACACCCGTGGTCCGTATCCTGCTGCTTGTCAGGCCATGTGTCACTTCGTACTGCGTAAGGGCAAATTGGCGCTGCTGCCACAGGATAGCTGGAGCATGTGGAGGGTTGGAATTCCATGGCGTGTTGCCCCACGTAACACATGAGGACGGTTGACGGGGGCGGGAGGCCGTAGCCTGACGCTGCAACTCAGCCAGGCGGGATGAAGTGGGGGTGGAAGGCGGAAGTGCGAACATAGATCTCCGAGCCTTTTTCAGCAGGCAGTCACCGGACCGGGTAGCTACTTTAGAAATATCTTGACGACAAGGTTTATGACATGTGCCCAGGGCACGGGATGTGCTCCAGCCTACCGATCTTATGGGCAGCAGCAGATTTCGCCCGTTTCGCACACAAAAACTTGGCCTGGGCAACAGAGGTTCTTGTCACCCAGCAGCGCTCCGGTCTCGCTTGCTTGTGCCGTCAACAGCTCCATGACCTGTGTGTGGACGGCTCTCTCCAAGGCAGATTAATTTTCAACACGTGCCTGGTGTATTGGCACGTGATGCCTACCTGATAGGAACCTTGGGGAAAAGAGCCCTGCAGCCATCCGCTGGCAGTTTTTGAAGAAGCGTGCGGCCGAGCCTGAGACGCCACCGTCTCCCCCTAGAGACATCCAGCCCAGCTCACCCGAGTGAGCTGTCACGTGAGATAGTTGCGGCGCCTTGGCCGTGCTTACTAGACATGTGCTCGGGGGTGAGATGGACTTTTTTCCGGACACGGATGGCAGAAACGCGCGCTTGAAATTTTAGATTACACGGTGGCTGGCCAGGGCAGGGGACGGCTTTTTGGCAAAGAAAATTTGCATGGCTACGGCATTGGTATTGGAGGGAGGCGGGGCCATGACGTGGCGGAACCCATCTGTGTCCACAGCAGACCGGAATAGGCACATCATTGTCCAAGGACAAAAGCGCCTGGCAATGCCAGTCATTCAGGCTTTTGGCTTGGGGATGCGTTTGGTTAAATGTTTTCTCTGTTCCCAACCTGGAAGGGACAGAAGGCTGGCTGTAGGACTGGACCGCTGTACGGCGTGCAGGTCGTCAAACTGGCGGAAGGGGAGAAGGGGGTTAGGATGGGGTCTCTGGTGGTGCTGGTGGTACTCGGGCGACTGGTGGAGGCTTGAAGCGGAGCGTATCCCTGATCATGACTTGAGAGACATGGGCAGGGAGGAACGCTGTGGTGGCGGAGGAGGAGGAGGCGGATACAGAGGGGTGTGACAGTGGTTGGAGGCCCGGCGTCGGTTGGCCTTTTTTGGCCAATGTGTTCACCTCCATTTCAAAACTCATGCATTCGCTGCCTGTGACGTAGACATGTTGGTGTTGTTAACCACTTAAGGGTTCTTGCCTCTACTTATGCGTTAGGCAAAGGGGGCATTCGACATCGCTGGGTTGAATCAGATGGCTTGCTCAAAGAAGGCCCAGGCTTGAGAGGTACTGGACCTTTTTGGACGGCGATAAGCGAGGAGCGGGTTTGCGCTGACGTGGCTGGCGGGAATTCATATCAGCGGACTTTCTGCGACCGCCCTCTCTCCCTTTTTGTGGCGGGGACCGTATTGACACTACGCCCATCGTCTTCCTCCTCGTACACTGTCTGAAGCCGCTCGCAAGACAAATTCTGCGGAAAAGACCAGGATGATCGCTAATGTCTCATCTCATCATATCATCAACACAGGTGACCCCCCGCTTGGTAGTCCGTGGACTATTCTGAATCCAGAAAGCTTGCGGGCTACAAAACAAGGGGCACTGCAAAGGGTTGCCGACCGCCTGGGAATTTTTGCCGATTGACCGGCTTCCTTCACCTCCTCTGGTGCATCAGTAACTGGGCGTCAGAGGCAGACTAAATATCCTCTTGATCTTTTAACATGCTTTTTCTTTGGGGGGGGGGGGGGAAACCCCAACCATTTTGTCATCAAAGAGGTCTTCAGGACATGGATATCCAAAGAACAAATGGTGAGGTACACGAGTTGTACATTTGGGATGCGTTTTCATCGTTGGCGGGATGCTGCTGAGACTTTGGTGGGCGTGACCTGGTGAGGACAGAGGTAGGTAGACTGCTAGTATGCAGGTAGCATTACCACGAAGGACAGTTGGCGACGCGATGGTTTGTCGTTACATATATGTTTCACAGGGCCCTGACTCAGCGATGACAGGGACCTGACCGTCCTGCCAACTGACGATCCGCTGGGGCTTGCGTGTTGTCGCCAGCACTGGAAGGAGCACCCTTCTATCGTACCTTTCACTCATAGTGCTTCCCCCTCCTTTGCTCGCTTACCTCCTGCATTTCGCTCCATGTCAGAAATATAAAAATTTGAGATGTATGGAATAGTTTTTGGAAGTCTCTTTTTAAAAAGACGGCAAATCACAGCCTATTCTCAAAATCCCTCTAATCAAAACAAAAATTGATGGATTCAAATTTAACTGCAGGTGTCTATCAACAAATCTTTTGTTTGTTTAGACTGGGCAAAAGTCATAAAAACACGTATCTTTATGGTTTTGGTATAATAAATGGTGATTTTTTGCCACCTTTCAGAATTCACATGTGGTGAATTATAGAATTGCTGTTTTAAGATGTACAAGTAGTGCTGGTTCAATGAACAGTACTGGAGTGCGCAAAAGTCAAAACACGCTATCTGTAATGTTTTCGTAAATACACGGTTTTTTTTGCACCTCTTTACTCAATTCTACCCTGTGGTGAATATAGAAATTGCTGTGTTTAAGGATTTACGTAGATGCGCTCTGCGTCAATGGAACAGTACTGGGTGCGCAAAAGTCAAAAAAACACGTAACTTGTTATGTTTTGGTATAATAAGACTTGTTATTTTTATGCAACCTTTCAATTCCACACTTGTGGTGAATATGAATTGCTGTTTAAGATTTACGTAGATGCTGCGTCAATGAACAGGTACTGGGTGCCGCAAAAAGTCAAAAAACACGTAAGTTTTGTTTTGATATAATAAACTGTATTTTGCACCTTTTCAATTCACAGCGTGGTGAATATAGATAGCTGTTTTAAGGATTTACGTAGGTGCTTGCGTCAAATGAAAAAGTACTGGGGGCGCAAAAGTCAAAAACAGACGATCTGTTATGTTTTCGTATAATACACGGTATTTTTTTTGCACCTTTCAATTCACCTGTGGTGATAGATATTGCTTGTGTTAAGATTTACGTAGATGCTGCGTCAAAGAACAGTACTGGGGTGCGGCAAAAGTAAAAAAACACGTAAACTGTTATGTTTTGATATAGTAAACTGTATTTGTTGCACCTGTTTCAATTCCACCTGGTGGTGAATATAGAATTGCTGTTGTAGAAGAGTTTACGTAGGATGCATGCGTCAATAGAACAAGTACTGAGGTGCGCAAACAGTCAAAAAAACAAGTAACTGTTATGTTTTGCATATAAATAAACTGTATTTTTAGCACGTTTAATTTCACATTTGGTGAATATTGAATTGCTGTTTTAAGATTTACGTAGATGTGCGTCACGGAACAGTACTGGTGTGCGCAAAAGTCAAAAATCAGTATCTGTTATGTTTATCTGTATAATACCACGGTATTTTGTTCCACCTTTCTATTCACTGTGGTGAATATGAATTGCTGTTTTAAAGATTTACGTAGATGCTGAGTTCAATGAACATTACTGTGTGCGCAAAAAGTCAAAAAACACGTATCTGTTATGTTTTGTCGTATAATACTACGGGTATTTTTTTTGCACCTTTCAATTCACTGTGGGAATATAGAATGCGGTTTTAAGGATTTAGTAGATGCTGCGTCAATGAACAGTATGGGTTGGCAAAAGAGTCAAAAACACGTAATGTTATGTTATGATATAAAAAACGCGTTTATTTTTTGCACCTTTCAATTCACCTGTGTGGTGAATATTGAATTGCTGTTTTAAGATTTACGTAGATTGAGCGATCAATGAAGACAGTTACTGGGTGGCTCAAAAGTCAAAAAAACAAGTAAATTTTATGTTTTGTTATAAAAAACGGTATTTTTTGGACACTTTCATTTCACCCTGTGGTGAATAAGAAAATTGCGGTTTCTGTAAGATTTAGCGTTAGAGGCTGCGTCAATGCCCCCCCCCCCCCCCCCCCCCCCCCCCCCCCCCCCCCCCCCCCCCCATCTCCAGTACAGGGTGCGCAAAAGTCAAAAAATACACGTATCTGTTATGTTTTCGTTATAAACACGGTATTTTTTGCATCCTTTCATTCACCTGTGGTGAAATATAGAATTGCTGTTTAAGATTTACGTAGGATGCTGCGTCAATGACAGTACTGGGTGCGAAAAGTCAAAAAAACACGTAACTGTTATGTTTTCGTACGATACACTGTATGTTTAGAGGCAACGAAAAACAACTGTGCTGAGTGCTGACTACAAGACTTGCTGGATTGTATCTAAGTGAAAGGTTGACAATATAACAGTCACCAGGTGTAATGGGTAAAATGAACCCTATCTGAAATGTTATACTGATAATAAAAGTGGTAGTTTTGCAGCTATCAAGAGACTGCAGTTATAGAAATGATTGTTTATCCATATTATAAGTTAAGATGCCCAATATCCAGGAAATACTCAATAGCAAATTGTTATAATAAAGATATTCCCTTCAATATACTACAACTTAAGTCTTGGTGAACTTTATCCAAGTGTTCTTTATAGATAGAGCTTGTCTGTGTTCGCCCGCGGGGCCCCCCCCGCTCCCTCGCCGTGACTTTAAACGGTAGATGCTGCTTTAAAAATTCTCTAGCTAAAACTACATAAAATCTTCAAATCTCTATATAACTAATATGGAAGGAATCACAGCTAATAGCAGAGGTTATCTCTGTGACAGAAATAGACTAATTTCGATGAGTGTGTGGCGCACACAGCAAGAGCGCACGTTCCTTTCCTATGAGACGCTGAGAGACACTACTGAGGCGCTGATAAGGAAACGCTGTTCTATGTAAAAAGAGGTCATGTGATTTTTCCAGCCATCGCAAACCGTACCACAATTAACCATGTCATGAAGTAGCACACACATCTCACCCTGCTCTATTCTATTATCTGATTGCTGGCCGCCAAAATTACAGGAAGCGCCAGAAAAAGGCGCGTATCTAAATAGATGATGCTCAGATTTTAACGTTACAATATCGCAAATGATCTGGAAAATTCGATCACTATAAAAACTCTTGCGATTTCAACTTTGTCGATAAAAATCGCTCAACACTAATGGTTAGTCCAACCCTAATCCCAAAGTTAGAGTCAAAAATATGAGATTGGGCCATCCCAAACCCAAACTTTTTCATAAATTCAAACCAGTTTTGACCTGAACAGGGACATATTTGACTAACACAAATCATGAGGCTCAGTGAGAACTACAAGATTTCCAGAGATTTAATTTTTTTAAACATACAATATTGTAGAAAAACATGGCCAAAATGTAAAAAAATAAAAAAAATGTTTAACATCAAGATTTGATTTAAGCAATATATATTTTCTGACTGTACATTTCTGCAAAAAGTAAGGCCTTTTAATTTAGTTTATTGTCAGGCATAATTATTAGTAAGTAGGCAGAACATTGAGTAACATTTCTATTGAATTTTTATTTAAATCAGTCAAATATAATATGGAAACAAACTGCATGCCCCACCATGAAATTATACGAAATTGACTTTCCTCTGAAGTGAAGACATGTAGATTCATTAAACAGAGGAGAAATGTATTCAAATTAAACTTGTGGCTGAAATTATAAAGCTGAACATATTTTAGCTTTCTATTGTGTACACGGCTATATGCATGGGGTTACCAAGTAACAAGAAGACATTTTATAATGCTCCCTAAAGAAAACATCAGGAAGACAAAACTGTTCTGGACGAGAAGCTGTGTGGAGATAAAGTAAGCAATTTGTGAAATTTCTGGAGGCTTACGTTATATGAAGCTGAATTCATTAGTTTTGCATTTTACCATTGTATTTGTCATGCAAATATTATGGTGCACATTTTGAATGTATGGCTTAGAACATTTTTAAAACCATGCTCATTAATGCACAGGAATATTTTACAATATAAAGGAAAATCTACATCTGATAAGAGTGATACATGTCTCTAGTCATAGAAAGGTCAAGGATGATACCCACCATGTGTGTATCTTTAGGGAGGTCATTGGTTTTAAGAATGGGTAGCACCTTTTATATTGGAAATATTGCACTGAAAAACATTTGCCCCACCAAGAAATTATAAAACTTAATCCTAGTTATGTTTTTTTTACCACTGATGTACACATTTTTGAAATCTTCCCTATGAAAACCTATAATTGCTACTATAGGTTTAGTTGCATTTCCACAAAAGGTGGCCGCCAGAGTGAACATCTGACTGATCCAGGTCTCATCTCCAATGAACAAATGATTTTGATATGGAAAGATGTGGAAAGCCAGGCCCTGGTTGTTCCAAGGAAAATGTAGTAATACATGGTGGCTATTCACATAAATGGCTGTCCATGGAATACATGGACGGCTCGAGTCTGGCTCTTATAAAGGACTGTTCTTATTTGTCAATAGGAAAAATGAATAGGACATCTTCATAAGAGAAACCCTTTAACTTGATTGTGGGTAATATTTTATAGTTCATGTCAATAAACTAGAACATACCCCACCCCAGGACAATGACTGTTCTAGAAAATCCTGAGTTTTTTCTCCCAGGACATCAACTACTACTGTAGTATGATCTATGTATATCAATTCATTTCATAAGGGTATGTCCACACAATGAGTAAAATTTACTGATTGCATTCTGCAGACAAGATTTTCAACAAGTATTTCACATGGTATTGCATGCAGATTTAGAGTCTTTTTTTCTCGTGTTTTCAGTCAGAAATTAGTCCTATTTATTGTTCTGTGATTTTGGATGTGGACGGCATCAAAAAAACACATATAAATGTTTGGGGTGAATTTTTACACAAGGTTTTTAGACACTTCTGTTGACGTCAATTGTAAATTTTCACGCTCAATAAGATGCTTTTGAAAAACCGCCCACCGAAAATGCACGTTGTATAAACTACATTGCTTGTTTTCTATTTAGGTCAAAGAACATGGTTTACTTTTGGTGTAAGATGCGTATTTCAAGTCCAAATCTGTGTGGATTCTGACCTGAAATACTTGTAGTGGGGACAGAGCCTAAATATTTTCTACTACAATGCAGAGTACATGTCGCAGGGCACAGTGGAGTGAGTTTGGACGAGACTGCTCTTTGATATGGACACTGATGTTTTCCACTATGCTGGAGAGTGGGGAGTGTGGCATTGCTCTATCTTAACCCCTATCACCTGGCTTGTGAGTGTGGACCACAGTGTCCTTTATTATAGTATAATAATTGGGTATTGAGTATCCCTCTTTTGGCTCACATATATAAATGCCTTAGTGCATGATGTGGTCGTCAAACCTTATGGTGGCAGTATTCTGCTTACAGATAGATCAACAGATAGATAGATAGATAGATAGATAGATAGATAGATAGATAGATAGATAGATAGATAGATAGATAGATAGATAGGTCATATTTGGGCCACTTTTCAAAGTATGGCCAATTTTCAAAGTACAAGGCTGAATTAAAACCACTGGTACCATGCAGCTACAGGGACATTCCATCTGATCTGACCATCTTCTCTTCTCCCATTCACAGGTATGACAACTGCAGAACATTGCACCCATCAGCCTGTTTGCTTTCCCTCTGTCTAATTTCCCTTGGTATGAAAACTGCAGAACATTGCACCCATCAGCCTGCTTGATTTCCCTCTGTCTAATTTCCCTTGATGTAAATACGACTTCACACACTTTACCTTCCTGTCCCAATTCCCTGCTGTGTCTGTTGTTTTTACAGTCTACCATCTTCTCTTCAACTTGCTTCTTATCCTCCACCCCCTACCTTGTTAATTAGCTCTCCCAACCACTCCCCTCTTGTTTGATCCTGGTATGCAGATTTGGTTTCAATTCAGTATAAAAGTACTTGTACTGGTCATATCTTGACCGCGGTCATATTTGGGCCACTTTTCAAAGTATGGCCAATTTTCTAAATACAAGGATGAATTAAAAATGTAAACCAGGATTAAACAAGGATTGCAGAAGGTAAGAGCTACGTATGCTTTTCTCCTCCACTTAGAACCTCATAACCTGCCACACTCACTCACCATGCTCTTCCTGTCCTCTATAATCTCAACCTCCATATTCCTGAAACTAATTGCCTATCCCCCTACTCCTCTGCTGGGCAATGAGCTCTTTATCTTCCCCTGCATCTTACCCTCTCATCTGTCTGCTGCCACCAACCTGTCTCCCACTATCAATGCCTCCCTCACTTAACAAACCCAACCAAACTACTGTCTATCTTACTCCCACCTATTAACCCTCTCTCTGCTCCTCCAGGCTGTTGGGGATATATCCCCTAACCCAGGGCCCCCTCAGCACATTCCCACTATTGTTTCTCCGGCTGCTAACAGACCTGTCTTTACAAACTCCTTTAACCCCGCAAAATTAAAACCTATTCCCTCAAGCCATCCTTCTCCTATTTCTCTCTTGATCTCTCTGGAACACACGGTCTGTATGCAACAAACTCTCCTACATACACAACTTCTTTATATCACGCAACTTATCCTTCGTTGGTCTGATGGAAACATGGCTGACGCCCTCTAACACAGTCTCTCCTGCTGCGCTCTCCTTTGGTGGCCTCCACTTTACCTATGCTCCCCGCCCCGGCAACAAGCATGGCTGAGGTGTTGGACTTCTCCTATCAGACACCCGTTCCTTTTCCCCTACTACCCCGCTACCTCCCCTCAATGTCCCCTCCTTTTAGGTGCACTCTGTCCGCATCTACTTCCTCTCCAACCTTCAAGTGGCTGTTGTCTACCGAATGCCAGGCACTGCCACCGCCTTCCTCGAACACTTCACCTCCTGGCTTCTCCACTTTCTTTCCAGTGATATCCCCACTATCATAATGGGTGACTTTAACCTTCCCATCAACACATCCCACTCTGCTGCCAGCAAACTCCTCTCGCTCTCCTCTTCCTTCGGCCTCTCCCAGTGGACCTCTGGAGCCACTCATAAAGATAGGCACACGCTGGATCTCGTTTTCACCCGCCTCTGCCCCCTATCTGACTTCTCCAACTCTAAACACTCTATATCTGACCACAACTTGCTTACCTTCACCACACTCTCCTCCCCACCTACTCCTCCTGTCTCACATCTAGTACACCCACACAGGAATCTAAAAAACCTTAAAGGGGTGTTATCGTTTGAGCTGTTTGGGCTGTTCAGCTAATTTTCTCAGACTGAGTTTGAAATCCAGGGGTGTGTCTCTCCTGTCAGCAGGTGTGTCTCTCCTACCAGGAGGCATGTCTCCCCTCACTGAAGAACTGTGACATCATCATTTTGTTTGAAGCAGGGGATGCAGAAGGTTGTCTTGATATAACAGCTCTGTAGCCTCCTGCCTGCTTATGTCTGCAGCCTTGAGCCCCCAAACACCAGCAAGCACCTGTTATAAGTTCTTAGTTTACACACAAATTATGCTGAAAGCCAGCAGCTTTAACTTCTAGTGGTGTTCACCCAAATTGTACTGACAACAGGCAGAGACCTTTACTCAACTACAAGGACAAATGTCAGCTTCAAGTAAAGATCTCTGCTTCCTGTCAAACAATGGGGATAGAAGCAATCAGCTTTGAGAAAAGGCCCTGCTCAGCTTGTAACTAACTTGGGCTGTTGGTGCAGCGGTTGAACAGTGAGCAGTGATTGTGTATTGTTTTTACAACGAAGGGGTTTGGAGTTCTAGTCCCCTCACAGAGTATATTTCCCCCCCCCCCCCCTAAATTCTACACATATGTAGAGAGACCTAAAATATATATGTCAATCTCTATAATGATATATATACACATACATAGCTCCCCTATATCATGTCTCATCACCCAGAATATATGCATTGTATCACATATGTTGGAAGTGCTTGGTGTGACTACTGTGACAATGGGACACTATATAGGGGAGCTTTGTGTGTGTATATGAATAAAATTATAGATGTCTACACATATATTTTCATATCTTTACATATGTGTTCAATTTATAAAAGAAAAAAAAAACCTACTGATGGGACTTGAACTCCTAACCTTTATCTTGCATAGCTGGTCACCTAAGCTCTGCACCACACAAGCAGCTTGTGCAGACACAGTGTTGAATCCTTATGTTATACACTACAGATGATGAGGTCATAAAGAGGCGGGGCTTGCATTAGCCCTGAGGAACAGAATGCCCTCTTTTCAAAGTAGCAGCTTAAGGACTGGACCTGTAAAGGAGGTGAAACAACCTCTTGGAAAAAGCCCTTTAAACAGCCAGTCATTGCCCAGATCATCAACATACAGCTGGGAGATGTAAATAGAGCCAGCAGACCTTGGTTTCACTATCAATTTTAACAGCTCAGAGGGGAGTACACACAGAGTGTGCAGGCAGCCAATCACAGCCCAGGGGGCGTGGCCGGGGCGTTTCCTGTCTAGGGGCATATCCCAGCTGGCTGAATGAAATGTCAGCCAGCCAATCACAGTGCAGGGGGCGTGTCTAGGGAATTGACCAGGGGGCGTTCCGACCAGCAACAGAGCAACAGCAGAAACAGAATACAGATTTACAGAGAAGCTGATATCTGCTAAACCAAGTGACTGAGGTAATGCAACCCAATTACAAAAGTGCTTATTTTTACTGTCCCCATAATCTGAGACATGATCTTTGTAACGATAAAACCCCTTTAATCCTCGCACACTCTCTGAATATTTTGTATTTCTATCTACCATATCCTCGTTTGATGACCCCGACACAGCCACTGCTTTCTACAACCACACAATCTCCTCCACAATCGATTTGGTAGCCCCTCTCACACACAACAGAACCTGCAAAATCAACAGACAGCCCTGGCACACAGACTTCACTAAACAGCTGAGGCGAGCTTCCAGAATTGCTGAATGCAGCTGAAAGAAAACTCGCTCCACCGACGACTTTGCCTCATACAAACAATCGCTACACACATTTAAGTCCACAATCACCTCTGCCAAACAGGATTACATCACCACTCTCATATCCTCCCTGTCTCACAACCCCAGACAACTGTTCAACACCTTCAACTCTCTTCTCTGTCCACCAGCACCTCCTCCCTCATCTCTCCTCAGCAGATGACTTAGCCACTCACTTTCTAAACAAGACCAACCTCATCAGAGAAAGCTTCACCCCACTGCCCCCTTCACCCACATCCATGTCTGCACAGTTCCCACCACTAGCCTCTCGACCTGCACCTTGCACTTCCCCCATAACTTGCTTCTCCACCGTCACTCATGACAAGCTCTCATCTCTACGCTCCAAATCCAACCTCACTACCTGTATCCTTGATCCACTACCATCTCACCTCATCCCAGACCTCAGTCCTGTTATCATCCCAGCTCTCAACCCATCTTTTCAACTTATCGCTAACCTCTGGTATTTTACCTTCCTCCGTTAAGCATGCCACCATCACACCCGTGCTAAAGAAACCAACTCTGGACCCCTCCTCTCTGTCCAACTATCACCCCATCTTACTGCTTCCATTTGCTTCTAAACTCCTCGAACAACATGTTTATCTTCAACTGTCCTCCAATCTGTCCTCCAAATCTCTTCTTGACCCACTGCAATTTGGTTTATGATCCCATCACTCTACAGTACAGAAACCACCCTAACTAAGGTCACCAATGACCTAGTAACTGCTAAAGCCTCACATCACTACTCTATTCTTCTCCTCTTAGACTTATCCTCTGCCTTTGACACTGTTGACCATTCCCTTCTACTACAAATCCTCTCCTCCCTCGGCATCACGGACTCGGCTCTTTCCTGGATCTCCTCTTACCTCACTGATCGGACACTCAGTGTCTCTCACTCTCGCTCCACCTCCTCCTCTCGACCTCTCCTTGTTGGTGTCCCCCAGGGGTCAGTCCTGAGCCCCTTACTCTTCTCTACCTACACTCTTGGTCTGGGTCAGCTCATAGCATCACATGTCTTTCAATACCACCTGTATGCTTATGATGCCCAACTTTACATCTCTGGCCCAGATATCAACTATCTACTGTCCCAGATTCCAGATTGCCTATCATCCATATCGTCCTTCTTCTCCTCCCGTCTCCTAAAACTTAATGTATAGAAAACTGAATTCATCGACTATACAACATCCAACTCCATCACTCCACATGATCTCTCTATAATAGTCAATGGCTTTACACTCTCACTGGCCCCGCAAGTCCGTTACCTTGGGATAACCCTTGACTCCACTTTGTCCTTTAAACCACACATCCAAACCTTTACCCCTGCCTGCCACCTCCACCTGAAAAATATTTTACGAATCCACTCATTACTTAACCCTGATACTACAAAAAATGCTGGTCCATGCCCTTGTCATCTTCTGCCTAGACTACAGTAACATCCTTCTCTGTGGGTTCCCGTCTAGTACTCTTGCTCCCCTTCAATCCATCCTCAACTCTGCTGCCCGTCTTATCCACCTCTCTCCTCACTACTCCTCTGTCTCTCCCCTCTGCCAATCCCTTCACTGGCTACCCATTGATGAGTGAATTCACTTCAAGTTGCTACCCATGACATACAAAGCTCTCCATAACCTCTCCCCTCTATACATCTCTGCCTTAATCTCCAGATATCCCCCCTCACGCAATCGCCGCTCCTCACAGGACCTTCTTCTCTGTTCTCCTCTTATCAGCTCTTTATATAACTGTCTCCAAGATTTTTCTTGTCCTTCCCCCATACTCTGGAACTCACTGCCCCAACACATCAGACTTTTAAAAAAAAAAAAAAATCTTCATGCCTATAACCTACAATAACCCCACTATCATTACACCCTCCACAAGCATATCTGCCACTCACCTTCTGTCTTTTCCCCCTTCCTTGTAGGTTGTAAGCCTTCGTAGGCAGGATTCTCTTTCCCTCTGTGCCAGTTGATTGTCACATATTGTCACCATTGTACTTGTTTGACTTATGTTATGTTTGTAACCCCATTGAATGTACAGTGCCCTGGAATCAATGGCGCTAAAAAAAAAAAAATAATAATAATAATAGATAGATAGATAGATAGATAGATAGATAGATAGATAGATAGATAGACTACATGACAGCAGATCATATTTCTAGGCTAAAAAGTTCATATAGAAAGCATGACGATGTGTACACAAACGCATCTGAAATAAGTCACACCGAAGAATTACACACCTAGGGCCTCATGTATGAAAATTGTCTAGGCCCTAGACTTTCTTTGTTGCCCATAGGAACCAATCACACCTAGACAGTTTTCATACATGTCCCCCTTAGATTTTGGAAGCTGACAAAAGAAAAGGATTCAAATGACTTGTACCTTCAAGAAATGCTTTAATTCCCATTTAACTGTATTGCATAATAGATAAATCCTAATTGAATTTTAGCGAGGAATTATGTTTAATTCCTAGAAATAAACGAGTCAGAACCGATTCTATCAATACTGCTTTCCTTCCTAGATATAACATCAGACATTTCTGTATAAAAAAAAGATTATTACCAAGGACTGGGACATTTGAAAATTAGATCCACATTTTTGGACTTTTTATAACAGGGAAATCAAAGATGAAACCTACTAGAATCTATTACTACCCTCCTGCCCCCAATATCACATCCGAGCCAGGTAGTCCCCATTAATCTATTTATGTCCCTCAACAGTTTATATAAATGTGGCGTAAAAAATGTAAGATTTTAATGTCAATTACAAAATTCAAGAGATTATCATTGAAGGAGAAAATAAACCCTTTCCACTAAACTGGGTCCATTTCTATTTTCTACCTTGCCAATTCTCCCTGCACTGCCAAATATGGAGGGAGAACCACAACTCACATCAGACAATTCATTATTTAACTTCAATCAAATATAACAAATACCTACAGCACCACGGAAATATTTACCTAGACAATTTATGATGGTTCATGCCAGATCTCACTCTACTGCAAGTTACCCCATTGAAAGGATAAAACAACTCTGCAGAAAAGTCATTGATTGGATCTACGACTGAAGCCCCTTGTCATCTAAGGGTCTAAATCAGGGGTTCACAACCTGCAGCCTGGGAGGCCACATTTTGTCCACAATCAGTGTCGGATTGGAGTGGCTTGGACTCACCAGTGGAAGTGATTCTTGAAGCCCATCAATGGAGTTAATTTTTGGGGCCCATCAGTGGAAATGATATTTGGGGCTCACACTACGACCACAGTACATAACTGTACATGATTCTTGCACTCTGATTCTTGTTTTCTGCTTCTCTTTCACTGTCTTTCACCCAGGAAAGCAACTTTAACCCTGCCATGACCAAGGGCCCATCATACTCAGGCAACATTTGTGCCCAGTAGCCCTCACGGAGCTTCCTCTTTTTCCCTGTAGGGCAAGTCCTAGCCTGCCCCTAGCTGACATTTTTAATAATAGATGAATTCCCCTTCATTGATATATGTCTTGTTACATGTTACATTTTAAAGGGGTGTTCTAACCATAGACTTTGAGTACAGCTGCTCCCATAGAACTAATGGAGAATTGTACGTGAGTGTGACCAGCTCTACATTCTGATCCGACACTTTCGGAGGCGTGTTCTGGAAATGTGGGTCCCAAACCTATCAATCTTTGATGGTACATCTTATCGATGGGGACACTACTTTAAGTGCTTACAAACACATTTGTAAAATGTGCAATTTGTTATTGTAAATCGTCTAAAAGATTTTTAAAAACAGTACAGGCGCCGGAAGAGAAGAAAGTGGGGCTGCAGGATATAATAAATATATAATAATAATAATAATAATAATATATATTATATAATAAAATATATAATAAATATGCATACATACAGTAGTGTGATAGGGAATCTGGTGTATCGTGTACAACCCCACATTCCTTTCCTGCTGCTAACTCTAACATTGAAAAACAGGACAGAGAGCAGAAACTGGAAAAATGCAGATAATAAATTTGTTTAAGATTGAGCAGCACCACCAGGTAGGTGAAGGATTTACACATACCCCACAGCAGCATAATAGTGCAACATTTTTAATGAAAACTGTTTTAAAAATATCAAAATGCAAATTAGAAATAAAAATTCTGTGCAAAAGTGTCCTTATCCTCTAAGTGCATTTAAACCTTTAGTGACTTAGCAAATGGACAATAGAAGTCCTGAAAAGTAGGATTCAAACATGTTAGACATTGGAGGGGCCATATTAGAAACAATAGTGGGAGATAATATTTTGGGCATTTATTTTGTGGAAAGCTTAATCTGGGTCAACACCCTTGAGGTCAGTACCTAATGGAAATAATACAAAAAAAAAAAAAAAAGGTAAAAAAGTGCATGCTTCCATGGCTGGAATAGAAACACATAGCAAATAATATAAAATACTCTTTTTCTTAAGCAGGAGCAGGAGTATCGGCTGGGACCCTCTATGTGGGGACCTGATATGTATGGAGGTATGGGAAAGGGCCAAGATGTTGAAGGTGGAGATTTGTATTGGGACTAGGTTCCGGATCTTGCGGGCTGAGGTTCATCTTGTAATTGGTGGATGCCCCACCCGCCCCCCAGTTTTGATCCAAAAGGTGCTCTTAAGAGGCTCAGTTTTTCCATATATTACTAGATGAACCAAAAATTGAGCTTGGTAAAAAAATCATCTTTTTAGGTTGGTTTTTTTCTGGGTCTCTTGGAATTTGCAAGTGGTGTTGCTGATTTGTTTTTTCTGGTGTCTGGTTTGACGGAGGTAGTCCACCAGATTAAAAAGTGGATGGGACAGTTCCAGGAAAGAGGGCACTTGTGAAGAGAACAGGAGCCTGATTTATTTAGCGGATTGAGTATTATTTTACAATCCTGTTATCTGTAATTGTTAGGAAACCCCATTACACTGACAAGCTGTCACGTCAAGGGAGGTGCAGTGAAAGCCCTTGAACTGGAAAACCCAGGGTCCCACTGTCCCTGCCTACTTGACGTTGCTGCCCCTAGGAGGCAGACGGCAGGCTTGGCAGGGAGGGACTGTCCCTGCTCTTGGGCTAAGTGCTGGGGGACGTTGAGGAAGTGGGAATTAGGTTTCCGGGGTGGCTGTCCGGGGTTCTCATATATCATATAGGAAACGCCAAAAAGCCACAAATCAGAAACGCAGAGGGACTTATAAAAGAAAAACAAAAGCTGGTGGTCCCAAACACGAAACGGGGAATGCGAGGAGTAAACAAATTTGCAGGAGGACAAACGGGGGTCAGGAAGAAAACAGACCGAGGTCAGGTATACGGATTAAGCCAAAAAACAACAAAATAAATAACAAAAGGGTAGCAGGAAATATCAAACAGGCACAGCACCAGCATTCAGGGAGGTTTATTAATTGGGATTTTCCTGGATTATACGCCCCTGGCAGCTGTTCTGGTGGGCCTCCGGGTTCCCTCCATTTGGGCTGGTGCAAAAAAAAACTCGGCCCCTGCTCAGGGGAGTGGTCTGGGCCCCTGTCACTTTCACAGGAGTTGTATTTCTAGCCAGCAAGTGGATCAGGGGGGATTGTTTGGCTTCTGCTGCTGCAGGGCCTTGGGGCTCAGGCCTAAAGCACTGGGAAAGTACCCCCCCCCTTGTAGGAGGGGCCAACCGGACCCTTTCCCGGGTCTGGGTATTGTAGGGGTGAGGACTCTCATCGGGAATTCCCTAACCCAAAGGCGATCGCATGGGATAGGTTTCGCCGGGAATATAACCATGAATCCTCTTTCCTCGGACCTTTAACCCCCTTCCAATGGGGAACCAGGTTTTTTTTACTGCATGTGGAACCTTTGGGGGCTACGCGAATCTAAGATTTATGGGTGGGGGGACTTTTTCATTTTTCTACTCACCTCTATGCAAACCGGAGAAGAGGCCTAGAGGGGCGGAAGGGGTAACAGCTGAATATTAACCTTAATACGAGTGGCACGGCGGGGGGACCGTTATGTTTACGGATAGAGAAGAGGGTCAAATTTCAGCCGATTAGCCAACCAGGTTTACACCACATCCTTGAACCATACGGGACGTCTGGTTACAGGTGGAGGGCAGAATGTTTCACCAGGAGGACGAGAAGTTTTCTGGGAAAACCTTAGGGGCCACGCGCGCCACTTAACTTTTTTGCACAAGATTTGGCGCATAGGCCTATTCAATTTGCTGGGACAGGCTGCTTCTGATTAGGAGCTCAGCCTGAAATTAAATCAGTATGGCCCAGCATGGTAAGGAGATCATTCTGTCAAACACCACCCGGTTTGTCCTTCACCTGCTAAGTTCATGAAAATTTTTCCAGTCCAAAACACTGGGGTTATGGTGTCTGAAGCCAGGCAAGCCCAAAACCAAATCAGGCGGGCAGCCCCCTCCTCCCATGGACAAATAGAATAACACTTTTCCAACTAATGTATGGAATCGGACCCCACCATTCTTCAAGGTTCAGGGGGTTACTATATTTGGATTACGCCCGATTAGTGAATTTGGGAGTCAATAGGGGGGGGGGGGGGGGGGTAGAGTGGTGCCCCACTTACCCGCAGCGAGTCAAAGATAGTGGGTCTTACCCAAGGTTAGGCCCCAGGACGTTTTTTTGGCGGGATAATGGACCGCATCAAAACAAAATTTTAGGGGGGGGGAAGCTGATTCCTGTATTCCCACCAACGCCACCTCCCGAATCCGGGGACAAGCGACAGTATGGAATTTAAAAAAATGGTTGCAGCATACTTAAATTAGATAACAAAATGGAAAATAACCTTGCTCGGCATAGGTGATCCTTCCTAGCTGGAAAACCCACCTTGGGCGTTGGAGTTTTTCTGGGAACTGGGTCTTCCGTTTTGGGAGCATTTCCCGTATTCTGGTGTTTCCATCCTTCGCCACAGTAGAAAGTAATTACAAAACCTGGATTTGGAGGAGTATTTCCTTACGGTTCAACTTGGTTCTGTAGTGACAGAAAAAGCCCCCACTTGCATGGGGCTCATCTGGGGTTTAAGTCGGGAAAACAACGGTTTTTAGGGGTGGTACCTTGGTGTGGGGACCACGGGGGGGGACCTTTTCCTGCCGTCTCTCCTTAAAACTTATGTCCAGTTTGAGACGGAACGTGCCCATGGTTTTTGGCCAATTGGAGGGGGCCCTTTCCACAATTCTTCTTAAAGTTTCACAGGGGGTAGGGGGGTAAAAATAAAACGCCACCCAAATTTTTAAAAATCCTTGATCCACATGGGGTTTATTCAAAAAAGCTAAAACAAACCTTTTTTCTAAAAACCTTTTGGGCAAATCTTGGGGGGTAGGTAGCTTGGGGCGGTTCAAATTTTTCCTTTTTTTCAGGGGATGGGTAACAAACCGCATCCAGCGGACGAAAATTTTTACGGGGGGGGGGAGGTAAGGTAATATGTCCTTCCACCAAAGGGGGTCTTCTTCCCACCCCTTGGCCCCTTTCCAAAGGTTGGTTCAGGCTTGGAGGCTTTTTTTCGGGGGGGGCCCCCACAACCAATAAAATGGGCCCCTTTCACTATCTTGGGGGATTTTCATTTGAAAAGGGGTGAGTTTTTTTTTGTTTTTTTACCCCTAAAAATAAGCGGGGGGGCCAAAAGGATGGGGAAAAAACATGTTTCCCCAACATTAGAAGTACCAGGTTTTTTCAGGTTGGGAGTTCATGTTGGGGTACGGGAAAATGCCCCACCCCTGGGGGGGGGGTGGGGTAGGGTGGGGGGTCCCCTTGGCAAGTAGGGGGGTGGGGGAGTTGGGGGAATTAAAAAAATCCCAAATTTTTTCCCACTCCCCTGTGTTTTTCCATTCAATTCCCTTGAAGGGGGTCTTATGGTTTTGGGGGGGGGCGGGGAAAGGGGGACCTAAATATTTTTTTTTTTGTATACTGGTTGGGGGGGGACCCCAAAAAAACCCCCTTTCTCTTTTAAATTTGCCCAAACAAGGGGTGCCTTTTTTTTTTCCCTTTGGTTAGTTTTGCCAGAAGGGGTACTTAATAAAAACCCTGTTTTTTCAGGGGGGGCAAAATTCAACCTGGATAGGGGGGGGGTTTATTTTTTTTCCACATCGAGGGGGGGGGGGGGGAAAGGTTTTTTTTAATAATTTGGGCCTGGGACCCCCCCATCTGGGGGGGGGGACTTGGGGTTTTAAGTGGGGGGGGGGAAACTTTTGCCTGGCTTTGTTCTTTCTAACACCTCAAAGTTTTTTTGGCCCCAGGGGGGTACTGGGGGACTAGGGGGCTTGGGGTTAAGGGCCCTTTTGGGGGCAATCTGCTCTTTGTTTACCATGGAAGCCTGTTATGGGGTCACATAAGTGGAGGGTTAAAGGGGTGAAGGCGGCAGTTAAAAAAACAAGGGTTTTCGGGGCCTTGTTGGGTTTTAATATTGTTTCATGGTTTTTCCCAAAGAGGGGGGGTAGGGTGGCAGTGGAGGGGCCCTAAAAATGGGGGAAAAATAAATAAACCCATAGGCCCCTACTTGTTTATTTACCCCTGCCTACCTTTGGACGTGGGGGGCTGGCCCTTAGCGGGTGGGGGCAAGGGAGGGGTCGGGCCATAAAACTGGGGCGGGGGGGGGGGTGGGGGGGGGGGTGTTGGGGGTGGAAACAGTTCCCCCTTTTTTGGCCTTCTGTTGGGGCTATTGTTTTTTGCTTGGGTGGGCGACGTGAGGGGAAAGTGGGGGGGGTGGGAATAGTTTCAGGGAGTGAGGGTAGGGGGGGGGGGGGGGGGGTGGTGGGGGGGGGTGACCTGTCCGGGGGGGGGGGGTTCCTATATTTGCCCAAAAAAATAGGAACGCCCCCAAAAAAAAGCCACAAAAATTCCCAGAAACCCCCTGGGGAGGGGGAGAAAAATAACGGTAAATCATAAGGGCGGGAGGGGGGTACAAATAAAAAAAAACACCGAATGGGGGGAGGGGGGCGGGAGGGGTTTGACCAAAAAAAATCAGGAGGCGGAAACAAATAAAATCCGGGGGTTTAACCGGGAGGCAAATAAACAAAAAAGGGGGTCGAGGGGTTCACTGGGTGTTATTGTACGGGGGGATAAGGGCATAACACCAAAAAAACAAATATATATAATAAAACATAAGGGTAGGGGGCCCAGGGGGGGGATATTTTAATCCACAGTGCGCAAACAGGCCCCCCCTCCCTGGTCCTTTTCCACGGGGGGGAGTTTAAATTTTTGGGGGATTTTCCTGGATTTTTTTTTCTTTTTTTTTGTAAACGGGGGGGGACCCTTTTGCCTAAAAAAGCTGATTTGGGTTGGGGGCCGGGTGGGCATTTTCACGAGGGGTTGCCTTTTTCCTTTTTGGGGCTAGGTGGGCAACTCTCACCCCCTGTTTTTTTTCAGGGGGGGGGTGAGGGTTGGTGGAGGGGGGGGGGGGGCGCTCCACTTCTTGGCAACTCCCAAACACTGAAGGCCTGTCAGCAATAATTAAAGAGGGGCAAAAAGTTTGGTTTTTTGTTAGGGGGTGGGCGGTATAGTTGGCATTGTTTCAAGCTTTATTTGGTTGCTTGGGGCATGGGGGGGTGGGGGCATTTGTGGGAATTTTCCCTGGCCATAGGCCCTTTGGATTGGGGGGGGCACAAAGGGCCCTAGGGGGCCATGGAGGACCACCAAGCATAAAAAAAGGGGGTTTTAATTACCAAATTTTTGGCTATTTGGAAAACTTTTTGGGAACTTCCCAGGGGGTGGTTTCCATAAAACTTTCTTTTTAAAATTAAAACCAAAGGGGGGGTTCGGATCTTTTATTTTATTTTTTTTGTATTTTCCTTTTATAAAGGTACAATCCCAGGCCCTTGGCTAGGGGGGACCCATACATAAAATTTTTTGTACTTTTTCTGTTTACAAACTTTATGTTAAAAGAAAAAATATGACTTTAGGTTTTGCATGGGCGTTTTTTTTTTTTCCCTGTTCCATGTTTTCCAATTTCTTTTTTTTTCCTTTTTTTTTTTATTCCTTTTTTATTGGGCAAGGGGGGGGACTTTTGGGGTTAAGGGGGGGGGAATCCGGCAGGGGGTTTGGGGGATTGAGGGAATTTATTTACCCACCCAATTTTGTAGGTATAGGTGGGTTTTCCGCGGAAACGGCTTTTTTCCCATGGGCTGTGGGGTTTACCCAAAAAAAGGAATTGGGCTGACTAAGCGTAAATTTTTTTTTTGTTTTCCTAGGGTGAGGGGTGTGGCTTTGTAAAAATCTTTTTCTACTCAATCCGGAATCCTTTTGGTTGGGGGGCCCTTCTTGCCCCCTATAATGGGGAGGGGGGATTTTTTAATATACTGTATATCCTTTTGGGGGAAAAGGGCCCCTTATTTTTGGGAAGGGGCCAATATTCAGTAATAATAAGGGCTTTTTTGCTCTCTATTTGATTTTTTTAAATTTTTTTCCCCTGGTAAGTTTTTTTTTTGTTGTGTAAAAATATTTAAAATTGTCTTTTGCTTTTTACTGGGGAAAATTTTAGGGGTGGTCAAAATTTTTAAAAATTGGGGAGGTGGTTGGGGTAATTTAGGGGGGGGCAGGGGGGTCAAAAAATTTAAGGTAAAAGGGCAATAAAACTTGGTCCCTGTTTTACCTTTCCCACAACTTGTGTTAATAAAAATAACAAAAAAAAAAAAAAAAAAAATACTTTCATTATTCCTAACTAAATAAGGCGAACCAGGGCCACCCCAAAATTAAAAATTGTTTGTTTAAGGGATTTTTATACAATTTTTAGGTATCAATTATGGGGGATTTTTGAAAATTCATAAATTCATTTTATTCAGGCTTTTTACCCAGGGGAAAGTTTAACGGGCAAATATATAACCTTTTGTGGGACAAACAGCACCATTGGGATTATTTAATTTCAATAGCAAAATGGAGGGTTAATTTCCTTCAAATATCTTTTTTTATTCAATTGATATTTTTATACGTTTCCAAAAACGTGCTTTGGTTGTGGGGGAATCTAAGGAAAAAAAAGGTATAATAATACAAAAATGGAAATAGCTTGTGGGATACTGTTCCCCCATTTGTACAAAGGTAAAAAATATTTTCTTGCTATAGCATTTTTATTTCTTTTATTTTGTTTAAATGCTTCCCATTTTTAAATAATTTTTTTTTTTTACATTTTTTAAGTGAAAAGGGGGGGGGGGGGTAAAAGTTATGGCACCCCCCCAACACCCCTACATTCTGGGGGGTATTTTTTTTATCCTTAATAGATAGAGGGGACTTTGTTTTGGTAACCTTTATTTTTTATTTGACTGGCCTTTCAAAAAATTTTTGGGGGTCTGCATGAGTATAACCTTGGCTGGGCCCCGGTTTGTATAAACTAGTTTTGGGTTTTTTCATTAAAAATATAAAAACCCCATGTTTGGGGGTTTTTTTTTTTTATTCCTAAAAATAAAATATTAAATATTTTATTATTTCGAGTCCCAGGTGCAAAAAAATTTTTGTCCATTTTGGAAAAAAAAATAAAAAATAATTGTTTATTTAAGGGGGTACCCACCGTGGTTGTGGTAAGCCAAAAGGGGCAAGAGGCAAAAAAATAACAAAAAAAACAACAATTATTTTTTTACAAGGGCAGCACTCTACCCCAAAAGAACCAAAATTTTAAAAAATAATAAAACCTGTAAGGGGGTGGGACGTTAGTATAATATTTTTTTTTTGGGAAAAAAGGGGGGGGGGCTATTTTTTTTCTTTGCTTTGGGCCTTTTGGTGGATAAATTATATTGGAAAATCTTTAAAAAATGGTTTTTGGGGTGGGGAGATTTTGCTTAAGTTGTTAACATTTTTTGGAAAATCATATAAATAAAAATTTTGTAAAAAATTTTGCCCACCTACCGCGGATCAAGGTGGGGGGTTAAAACCCCCCCATTTTTAGTGTGGGGAAACCTAGGGGGGCTTTAAAATAAAAATGAGGGTGGTTTCTAATTCTTGTTTGACACATACAAATGCTTATATGGGGGGGGGGTGGGGACTCTTTTTAGGGGGATTTTATTTGTTAAGTGGGCTTTTACCCAGGGGGGGGGGGATAGTTGCTATGGGCGTTTTGGATAAGTTTGGTTTTTGTGGGGTTTTGCCATTTTTGGCTTTTTTTTGGGATGCTTTTTACCAACATGCAATATGCGGTTATTGTTCAATATAAATGGGGGGGATGTTGGTGGTTTAGGGGACCCTTATTGTTGGTTTTTTTTGGTAGGGTGGCGGACTTGTTTTTCATGGGGGAAAGAAGTGGGGGGGGGGGGTGGGGGAGGGGGGGGGGGGGGGGGATTTTGGGGGTTTTTTTTTTCCTCATCTGTGGGTTTTTTTTGTGTTTGCCTATCCCACCCATTCTTTTGGGGCAGGGTTTTCCTTTATTTATGATTCTTTCAGGGGGGGGGGGTTTTTTTTTATTAGGCTGGGGTGGGGGGGGGGGTGGTGGGGGGGGGGGCACTTTTCTAAACCCATTGAAAATTGTGGAGGTCGGGATATATACAGGGGGAGGGGGGGGGGGACCCCACCCTAGGAGAGGTAAGGCCATTAGTTAGCCCAATTTTTTAGGCCCTCCCCATCCTGAATTTTGGATGGAAATTCATCCTTATATTGGCAAAGTTGGGGTAGAGGGGGGGTGGGGACACCCCAAACACAAATAATTTTTTTAATTTTTTGTTTTTTATAGGGGGGGGTTTTTTTTTTGGATTTTTTCATAAAATAAATTGTTGGTTAGTTAAAAATATTCCCTCCAATAAATACTAAAATATGGAATACACCACACTTCATTAGTTGTTTTGTTCAATATTGGCCTGGCATTTTTTTCCACCCCTAAAGGGGTATTGGGGGGGTCGGGGCCAGGGGGTATTATGGGCTGGTTGTGTTTACACAATATTATCAATTACGCGCTTAATATAAAATTTTTTTTTATTTGAGTTTATTTTGGGCATAATAATGGGGTTTTTTTGTTACAGGGGGTGGGGGGGGGGGGCAATAAAATTACCTATAATGGGGGTTGATTATGGGGGGGTGGGGTAACACAATACAATAAAACAACGTTGGGGGTGTTTAATGGGGGGGGTGGGCTTTTGTTAGGGTGGTGTTTCCTTTTATTTATATAACGAGGTGCCGGACGGTGAAAAAGTGTAGTGGGGGCACTGCGTTTTAGTTGGGGGTTCATCGTGATCATTTATTCCTTATTAAAAAAATGCCCGGGGGGGGGGGGGGGGGGGGGAAAAATAAAGTGGGGGGGAGATTTGGAAGGGGGGGGGGGCAATCCCTAAACGGGGGGGCGGTCAATCCCTTTTTTCGGCACACCCCAAATAGGGGGGTATAGGGGGGGGTTCACCGTGCCCTACCCTCGGCCCCCTAATATCCCTTTTTTGGCTTTGACCACATAATGAATTTTGTTCAGAGGGGGGGGTATAAAAATTGTTTTTTTGTGTTTTTTGTTACACCCACCATAACCAACCATTGGGGGTTGGGGGGAGGTTTTGGTGGTGTGTATTTGGGGGGGTTATTTACCCCCGAGCTTGGGGCTGGGGGGGGGGGGCGTTGTGAGTCATAAATTAGGTGACAGTTCTTTAATCTATGGTTAGAGAGTTCTTTCCCCAGCATGTATGTTGATCTAGGTTCGAGTGAACCTATATACTTCTCCCTTTCACAATCTCTTATACAAGAAGCTATCAAACCCCTATATTAGGCACTATTCTATTAGTGGTATTTCCTATGGGAGACATTTTTGTTAAAATTTAAATTTTCTACTGTCTTTACGTTACGTTGGTGGACTAGCAATACAAAGATAAAAAGTTCTAAAAATTTAGCCAAATATATAACTTGGGGGCGCAAGACCAAGGGGACCGTGTCTGGTATCTTCTTTTCTAATGATGTAAAGCTCAGAGTTTTCTTGTTCCATCTGTTCTAGGATTGAAGAACGCTATGGCAGGTAAGTCCTTCTGTGGTTATATGCAAGTTATCGTAATCATACAATTATAAATTCATTTTAAGAGCTTGAATCGTTTGACATTTGGTACTTGTGTGATTTGGCCATCTCTTGCTGTATCATATTTTCACAAATCAGATCAATTCACGGCTCAATATTACTGTGCTCACTTCATAACTTGGAATATTAAGGTTATATTACATTTTGCACCTGTAATGGTTGTTCCATAACTTCAAAGGGCTTATTCAGGTGAGATAATGACCTGGAATAAACAGTATTAACGTTATTTTGTTTCAGAGGCCGTCCTCAGAGTGAATTGCACTGGGGAGGTGAAGTAATTTCGCCCCACACCAGTGATTAAGCGCCCAATGCCACCACAGTGCTACACAGATAAGTTGCCCTGTATCATGAAAAGGTTAGGTACCCTGTAGGTCCTGTTGCTGTCGTGGTCAGTTGCCTGTAGTCATGTAGATGCTGTAGCCATGGATAGTTTGCCTGTTAGTTGGACTGTTAGCTATGATGTTCGGCCTGTAGTCAGTTGCCCTGTAAGTATGATAGTTTAGCTTTGGAGCCTTGAAGTTGCTGTAGTCAGTTTCCCTGTAGCATGAGTTGCTCCTGTAGGGACAGTTTCTTAGCAGTTGCGCCTGTAGTCGTTTACGCTGTAGCCTGATAGTTTGACCTGTAAGTCAGTTGCTGTAGAGCTTGCTTAGCATGAAAGTAGGAAGTCGCCAGTTCGCCTTAGCCATGATAGTAGACCCTGTAGTTCTGTTTGCCCTTGTAAGTCGTTGCACCTGTAGCTATGATAGTTGACCCTGGTACGTCATCTTGCTGTAGTTCAGGTGCCCCTAGTTAATGCACGTTGCCCTTCTAGCATGATAGTTGATCCTGTAAGCTAAATTACCTTCTAGCATGATATTCTGCCCTTGTAGTCAGTTTGCCCTGTAGCAGTTAATGCCCTTCGGTTAGTCATGATAGTTGCTATGTAGCCAGTTAGCCCTGTAGGCCAGTTTGCCCCTGTAGCATTGATAAGTTCGGCCCCTGTAGTCACGTTAGCCTGTAGCAGTTTGCCTTGTATCCATGGGTGATAGTTAAGGCCTGTAGCCAGTTCGCCCTGTAGCATGATAGTTGACCCTGGTAGCCACAGTTGCACTGTACGCAGTTGCCTTCTAACCATGATAGTTTGACTGTAGGCAGTTTCTATGCGCTGATCTTTGGGATTAAGTGTTTTCCTGTAGCCCGTTGCCTTGAGCCATGATATGTTGCCCTGTCAGCCCAGGTTTGCCCCCATGTAGCCAGTTTACGCCCTGTAGCCATGATAGTTGGCCCCTGTAGTCAGTTGCCCCTGTAGCCAGTTGCCCTTCTAGCCATGATAGTTGACCCCTGTAGCTAATTACCCTTCTAGCCATGATAGTTGACCCCTGTAGTCAGTTGCCCCTGTAGCCAGGAATTGGGATACAGAGAATTGCCGGAAAAAAATACAGTAATACAAAATCTGTAAGCGCTTCTCATTGGTCGGCAGAAACCAGCCAATCAGAATAGGAGCGACAGTGACCCAATAAAACCTATGGAGAAGTATTGAACAATCAAATTCAAAGGCGGGACAGTTCAAAATACAATAAAAATGCAGAAAAGAGCTGATTGGTTGAGCTAACGGGGGCTTGGCAATCCTGGCCAATCAGAATAGGAGCGACAGGGACCCATTATAACCTATGGAGAAATATTGACCAATCAAATTCAAAGGCGGGACAGTTCAAAATACAGTAGAAATGCAGAAAAGAGCTGATTGGTTGAGCTAGCTCTTTTTCAGATAATGTTTTACACCTAATAAAAACTATTTTTTTAATCATACTCCATGCCGCACGGCGCTGAGAGCCGAGATTTCATTGCCCTGAACTGGCCATAGACTACAATGGGACAAAGTAGCTTGCGCTCTGATTGGCCGGAATAGCCAAGCCCCCGCTAGTTCAACCAATGAGCTCTTTTCTGCATTTTTACTGTATTTTGAACTGTCCCGCCTTTGCCTGTGATTGGTCCATACTTCTCCATAGCTTTTATTGGGTCCCTGTCGCTCCGATTCTGAGTGGTTGGTTTGAGAAACGCTTACAGAATTTGAATTACTGTATTTCCCGGCAATTTCGAATAGACCAATTCCTGATGTAGTGCCGGTCTCGGCGACAAACGCGTTGTTAGGGATTTTATTTATGTCTGTTTATAGAAGATTTGAGCTCTTTTACAGAGAATGTTTTACACTTAATAAAAACGATTTATTTACTAATACTCCATGCCTCACGGCGCTGAGATTTCAGTGCCCCGATCTGTCCATAGACTACAATGGGAGAAAGTAGCTCACGCTCTGATTGGCCGGGATAGCCAAGCCCCCGCTAGTTCAACCAATCAGCTCTTTTCTGCATTTTTACTGTATTTTGAACTGTCCCGCCTTTGCATTTGATTGGTCAATACTTCTCCATAGATTAGAATGGGTCCCTGTCGCTCCTATTCTGATTGGCCGGGATAGCCAAGCCCCCGCTAGTTCAACTAATCAGGTCTTTTCTGCATTTTTACTGTATTTTGAACTGTCCCGCCTTTGAATTTGATTGGTCAATACTTCTCCCTAGGTTAGAATGGGTCACTGTCGCTCCTATTCTGATTGGCTGGCTTCTGCCGACCAATGAGAATAGCTTACAGAATTTTAATTACTGTATTTCCCGGCAATTTCCAATATCCAAATTCCTGATGTTGCGCCGTTCTTGATTTTTGGAAAGTGATTTTATTTATGTATTTTTTTAGAAGGTTTGAGCTCTTTTTCTGATAATGTTTTACACCTAATAAAAGCGATTTTTTTTGATTCATACTCCATGCCGCACGGACATGTTTAATGATTTCTCGCTGTTTTCCAGCCTGTCTTGATTCAGAATACATGTTCGGCGCAGTCCCTTCTGCGCCTAAGTCCCGCACTGCGCCCCACACACTGGCGAGGCGCAGGGAACTTTTCACCGCATGTATGATCGCACTACCTCGGGCAGCGAATCTTAGGCGCAGTCCCGCACTGCGCCTAAGTCCCGCACTGCACCTCACATACTGGCGAGGCACGGCGGACTTTACACTGCATGTATGATCGCACCTCCGGCACCGACATACATTAGGCGCAGCTTTCACGTTCGAGCGCTCGAAAACTTGCGCTCCGATGTGGCGAGCTTCATACATGTCGCCCTAAGTGTAGCAGCTGCTGGCTTTGACTCTGCATGGCCGTGCAGAGTCAGAGGCTAACCGTGGGGCGGGCGAGGCGGGCGACGTCCCCCTCGGGTGAGCGGAGCCCCAGTGCCCGGCTCGCCCGCCCCTAGGAATGGCCCTGCTTGTTCTATATGTACAAAGTGAAGTGTAAATTTTGAATATATAATACATATATAAGTATTAAAACTTTACACTTTACTTTATGTAAATGTGTATGTCGTAGCGTGTCATGTGTCAGTTTGTAACCAGAATACTGCCAACATGTAGTTGGATGATCACGTGACATGCTAAGACATTTATATATGTGGGCCAACAGAGGGGGATTTGACACCTAATTAGTTATACTATAGAAAGTTTGCCAGCCTGGGGGTTGGGGTTAAAGGGGATGTATCGCTTCCTTACTTCGGCTGAGTCACACTTCTCTCAGCTTCCCAGCTCTGTGAATGCAGGGGCGTTTCTTCCCCTCCCAGCTGGATGACATCATCCCCCCTTCACTGCTGGCCTGAGACCCCCCCCCCCCCCCCCCCCTCTGAGTCCACATATCACTGTGTCTCTCCCTATCAGTCTTATTTTATAAGAGCTGTATACATATCACAGGCTGCATTCAATCTAATCTGAGCACTGATCTCTCACAGCTGGAAATGTATTACAGCTTTCTAAGAACGGCACAGATATGCGTGTATGCAGGAGAGTTAGGCACAGGGTCAAAACTGTCATGTTTTCTCATTGTACAATCTGCTGCAGTCTGTTTCTGCTAGGTGTGGACACAGAAAGCGCTATGGCCCCTACCTCCGAGTCACACCCACAGCCCCGTGAATCCACCCAGCCGCTGTACCGAATGTAAATGAGCTCTCAGCTAGTGAATTGCCAGGAGGAGGGATCAGGAGGGATTAGACCCACACTAGATATCAGTGTAAATAAAAACACAAGATAAGGGACACTGTGAGAACAAGGCAGTTTTGCTAATGACATCCAATTGCAAAGTTGCTTGTTTTCACTGTCCCCTTATTCTGAAGACCATTTAATGAAACGATAACACCCCTGGCCTCGCCAGTGTGTGGGGCGCAGTGCGGGACTTAGGCGCAGAAGGGACTGCACCGAACATGTATTCCGAATCGAGACTGGCATTTACTAGTAAACAACTTAAATATTTAAAGTTACTACAAGTAATATATTACAGGCCAGTGATCCATTTGAAAGTACCTCAGAAAAGTCATGCTTGCCTAGAGAATCTAAGAGTTTTCCATGGAATCTGCTGGATAGGCTATCAGTGTTTGACTCCTCGAGCCCAATCCTGACATTAGAGGAGACTAGAGATGGGCGAGTTTCTCAAAAATTTGATTCGGTGACTTCGCCGAATTTTCCGACAAAATTTGTTTCGGTCCGAATTGCTTTGGGACAAATCGCGTTAAAAAGCAGCTATTTCCAGGCTGCACAGAGCCTGCAGGGTGCTGTAGAACATTGTGCCGTGCTTAAATATGCAGAGGGAGCTTGGTTTGGTCTTCATACAATGTTGTGTTTTAGTATGACACGCAGATGACTGCCGCCGCTCTTAGAATCGCTTCACTCTAAAATTCCCTTGGCACTTAAGAGGGCAAAACTGACCAAAAAACTCAAGCGGGAATGTAGCCTGATAAAGTCATGGCAGCGACAGCTGGAAAAAAACAAGCTGAGGGCTCAGGTGGCAACATCAGTGACAGAGTGTGGAGGTGACGGCGGCAGCCACAGCAGCATGAGTTCAGAGAGTGGCACAATGACATTCTGGAGGTGGCAAAAACAGGAGTAGGCCACAGAGTGGCACAATGACAGAGAGTGGAGGTCACGGCAGCAACAGCATGAGGTCAGAGAGTGGCACAATGACACAGTGTGGAGTAGTCCCTGGAGTCGATTGCTAAGGTCTTATCAATCGACTTGAGGCCTTAACAGTTGGCTTAACAACCGACTGGAGTCCGCGGAGTCGATTGCTAACTCTTATCAACTGACTTGTCTTGAGGCCTTAACAACCGGCTTAACGACTGTTAGCGACTTCACAACGCAGTAAATGATGTGTCCTTCAGTGAAGGTAATAGAGTACCCCAGTAAGATACGTCCCCCAGTAGGTGGTTATATACTTTATATGTCTCCCAGTAGGTAGGTGTGTAGTTTACATGTCCCCCAGCAGGTATATAGGCAGGTTATGGATCCCCCAGCAGGTATATGGGCAGGTTACGGGTCCCCCAGCAGTTATATAGGTATTTTATAGATCCCCTTGTAGGTATATAGGCAGATTATAGGTCCCCCAGCACACATATGGGTAGGATATATGTCCCCCAGCACATATATATATAGGTAGCTCATAGGCCTTACAGCATGTATATAGGTAAATTATAGCTCTCCCTTGCACATATATAAGTAGATAATAGCTCTCCCTTGCACATATATAAGTAGATAATAGCTCTCCCTTGCACATATATAAGTAGATAATAGCTCTCCTCTGCACATATATAAGTAGATAATAGCTCTCCCCTGCACATATATAAGTAGATAATAGCTCTCCCCTGCACATATATAAGTAGATAATAGCTCTCCCCTGCACATATAGAAGTAGATAATAGCTCTCCCCTGCACATATAGAAGTAGATAATAGCTCTCCCCTGCACATATAGAAGTAGATAATAGCTCTCCACTGCACATATAGAAGTAGATAATAGCCCCCTCTGCACATATAGAAGTAGATAATAGTCCCCTGCACATATAGAAGTAGATAATAGTCCCCTGCACATATAGAAGTAGATAATAGCCCCCCTGCACATATAGAAGTAGATAATAGCCCCCCCTGCACATATAGAAGTAGATAATAGCCCCCCTCTGCACATATAGAAGGCAGGTAGTTTGAACCCAAACTCATTTCTCACAGTTTGGGTGAGGCGTCACAGCTGATGTAGTGTGACGCCTAAGGCATTGGTGTGTGGAAATCCTGTCCAATCCACGCCTGATTCATCTTGACAAAGGTCAGTCATTCTACATTTCCTGTGGACAAGCGGGTTCTCCTCGGGGTAATGATGGCCCCCGCCGCACTGAACACCCGCTCTGATGCCACACTACTGGCCGGGCAGGACAGCTTCTCCACTGCAAACTCGGCAAGTTGCCGCCACACATCCAGTTTGGCTGCCCAGTAGTCCAGCAGATCTTCTAACTGGGGTGGCAGAGTGCTGTCCAAGAAGGCCACCACCTGTTGGTTCAGGGACTGCTCCAGGTCCTGCTGCTGCTGGCGAGTGCCCTCCTCACTAGGCAGGTAAAGGAAGCTGCTCATCAGTGACTCCAGACTTAGGTTGCTGCTGATGAAGCTGGTACTGCTCCTACCCCCCCACCTTCCCCCGCAGCCCCGGCGGAGAAGAACGTGATTCTGTAAAACCCCCGGTCAGATATGCCAGATGAGGGACGATGCCGCACATAGGCAGCGGCCAACTGACTATGGAGGAATTCCCTATAGTATTTGAGTTTGTCCCCCCTTCAGCCGGGGAAAAAGGCTCCCATTTTGGCCGGGTTAGCGAGGAGCCAAAGGGGGGGAAAAGGCGGGAAGCCCATCCCTCTGCCGGATGGTGACTATCGGCGTCACTGGGCCAGGAAATCACATGCTGCGGGCCATCTAAAGTGACTCGAGGGGCTCCCTGCTCTATCTCCACTGTATACTGCCACAGTGCTTGCGGGTCATCTGCCTCGTCTTCCTCATCTCCATCTACCTCCTCCAGCTGCTCCTGCTCCTCCTCTCTTGTCACCTGGGTAGAAAATCCACTCATTTCACCAGACAATTTCTTCTGCTCCAATGTCCTCCTCCTCCTCCTCTTTCTCCAGTTCAGTCCCCCCCGACTCATGTGCCCGCGAGATGTAGTCGCCACGCTCCAGTCCCTGCCAAAACAGATTTTTCAGCATCTGTTCCAGGACATGAAGCAGTGGAATGACGTTATTCTCCCCTATGTCCTGGCGACTGAAAAATAACGTTGCCTCCTCGAATGGCCTCAGCAAACGGCAGGTGTCACTGGCTGACATCAAAGTTACACAGGGGGGTACTCCTGTCGCCTGGATCACAAAAAATCATAATGGCCTTTCTCTGTTATACAGTCGGTCCAACATGTTCAGGCTGTAATTCCAGCGGCTGGAAACAACGCATATAAGAGTTGTTGGGGGGGGCTGTTATGCCGCCTGCGAACTCAAGGAGGTGTTCCTGGCTTTGTAGGAAAGGATGAAGGCATGCACAGTTTCTGCCCAATTTCAGAATCTTCTGAAGATCGGTGGAAGGACTTCAGGAACCTTTTCTCAAAACAGATTGAACATGTGCGCCATGCAGGGCGCATGGACCATCCCCCCTCGGTGCAGCGCGGAAACCCCATGTTCCTCCCATTTTTCCTCACCAGGTTCCGTTTTGCAGTTGGCGCGGAGAAAGCCACACATCGATTTTTTGGCTGCCCCCCCCCCCCCCCCCCGGCGGAAAGCAGTTCTTCCCTGTGTGATTCTTTTCGCGAGGAAAGCCGGTGTTGAATTTGTTTGAACCGCTGTCCCCAAACCAAATGTGGTATGAGGGAGAAAAGAAATTGTGGGGGGGGGGGAGGATTTGGAGGGGACATTTGCGAAAAGAGCCGCATTTTTTTGAAAACGTGGAGGAAAAAAGCGGCGTTTTTTTTCCCAAAGTTGTTGGCCGTGCCGGGCGGGAAGAAACATTTCCCCAGGGGCCGTTAAAGGCATGTATGGCCCGGACCGTATTTACAGCTAAAAGAGTCCACGCTGCCATTGCCCCTTTGGGAAAAAAAAACCCCGATAATCTCAAGGACTGGCCCCCCCCCTTTTTGTTTTACATATTTTAAAGTTGGTACGGGGCCTTTTTGGAAAAAAAAAATTAAAGGCTTGGAACTCTCCATTCGGCTCGGCAAAAACCCTTTTTGTTCTTAAAATGGTGCAAAAAGTCCCCCTTTGGGGGGAAAGGGAAAGGGACTGCGCCCAAAAAAATTGGACAGGAGCCCGGCCCACCCCTTTCTGCCCCCCTTTGGATAGTTGGAGGCATTGTTGTCTCTTGCAACCCCCTGTGAACGCCCTCCCCTTCCCGGCCATGAGAAAGCGGGAGCAGGATTTTTGTGGAAGGGAGATGTGGCAAAAAAAGAAATAGCTCCCTTTGCAGAAAAAAGGGGGTGGACCCTTTGGACTGGCGGGCGTGGCATGGGGCCCACTGGGGCAAATGCTGCTGTTGTGCAGCGGATGGCCACCAAAATTTAAAGCCACGTTTTTTCCCAAAGGGCCATCGGTTTGCGGGCGTGCGTGTTGATCCCGGTTAGCTCCTGGAAAAAAGGCTTCATTTTCTGCTGACAAAATTCAACATTTAAACCATATTCGGCCCCCTGGGGTTGTTTAGCAAAAAAAAACTCCAAAAATCCCGAGTATTTTGATTTTACTGCCAACGTCCGAAGTAAATTATCCCCCCGCTGCCCGTTGGCCTTGTGCAGCTATTTTTCTTGGACCGGGAAGCGGGTTTTCACCCCCCTTTGGGCCTTGGCTTTTCGACCTCAAACTTTTTACCCCTGCTGATCAGGGCCCAAACAACCCCACTTGCTGGCTGCGCCACTCCCTGACGCGCAAGTGACGCCCTCTTCTCGGGCGTTAAAGGGGAAGCCCTTGCTTCCCCCGGCCCCCAAGTGGGGGTCGGTTACTTCTATTGTTTTTGTGTTTAAATCGTCACTGCTGTCCTCATAAACGGTCTTGGTATGAAGAGGCTGCCCCCCACAACATGACCCCCCCATGCCACTCCACATCATCCCTTTGCCCCCAAAGCAAGAAGAGGGGATTTGGGCCCCTTTTTCTTGTTGCCAAGTAGGCTGATCCCCTCCTCAAATTGTTCATCCGTATATAGTGGCGCTGAGCCCAAGACCACATAGTAGATCTCTGTGGGGAACTGGATAGGAGGGAGGTTGAGGACAGGTTTAAGGGCCGTGACCGCTCGGGCCAGAACAAAGGGGTGGTGTTGGGGTTTCCCAGGGATTTGGTGGGGTTGTCAGTGTCATCTGGGAGGAAGGGGACCTAGTCAACCAATCAGAACCATTGGGTTGTAAAACAATCCGGCCGCTGATGACGCGGCAGTTGTGGCCTCCCGAATGACCCCCGCTTGAGTCCCTTGCTGTGCTGCGACCTGGGCCTGCCAGGAATGTGTGTGCCCCTTTTACTGCGGTGAAGGCCCGCCACCTCTCTGTTGACATTGTTTGTTTAAAATGTCAGAACTGTTTGATGAAAAATTTCTGTTATGATAAAAAAAACACCTGTTTTGACCCAAATGAACCCCTAAAAAGCTTGGGGGAACCCCGGATATAAATTGGCTCCACAAATGGGAAGGAAAAATTTATTTAGTGCGGTTAAAAACCTGTGTATTTTATAAATATAAAAGCACAAAAGGTTATTAAACCCCGGATATGAATTATGTAAGGCAAAATTTTTTTTTGGCGTAAAAAGACGTTTTTTTAAAAAATAAGTCATGATTGTCCCGGCCGCCCCTTTTTTTGGTTCTGGGTCCCGGCCCGGGGCCCGGTATACGTAAAAATGGTTCTTAAGTAATTTTGTCTTCTTTTTCATAGGGGAAAACGGTCCTTCTTTCCTGTGGGAAATTGTTCCCGGCCAACCCCCCGTGGCCAGGAATCCCCCAGCCCTTTCATTTAAACCAGTTTTCCTCCTTGATTGACACCCTTGTTTTATCTAGTTTGTGTTTTTTCCACCAATCACCTCTGTTCTGTGTTGTGCTATATTTAAAATCTTTCACTAGCCCCCTGTCCCTGAAAGGGTTCGTGCTTATAGCTGCCCGTACTTTGGTTTGCCTTTTTGATTTGCCCCTGCTGTTATGATATTCTTCCAGTGTTTGGTACTGCTTTCCCCCGTCGGTATTGCCTTTTGGCTTGGACTGTTTATCCTCTTTGTCTCAGTTTTGTCCTGTGCCCATATGTTGCTGATTTTGGACCCCCCCGAAAGCTTATTTTTTGTGTTGTTTGTTGTCTGTGTCGCGTATATCGTGCGCCTCGTTTTCCCGGTTGGGCCGGCCTTTTAAAGGAGTGGGTTCCCCAAAGTCAGGGCAGGGACTGGGATCAGAGTAGGGCCCCACTTGTCGTGTCTGTGGGTGTGTCCCCGGTCCCGCAGTACAACTGCAAAAAAATTTTTTAACCCCTTGGATGTAATTTGCGCAAAAGAAATATGCTGCCAAAAATTAAGCTTTGTGCATGTTAAAATGGCATTATTTTCGGAAAACAAAAACAAAAAAACATGTAATTAACCTTTGGTATAAATTTGTACAGCCAAAATTTTTTCTTTGGCGGTAAAAAAAGAAGTTTCTTTTATAAGAAACTGAAAAAAAAAAAATATTAGTTAACCCTTGAATGTAATTGGCAAAATAAATATGTTTCCCCACAATTACCGTTTGTGCGGTGTTAAAACAGGTGTTTTTAGGAAACAAAAACAGAAAAACTTGTAATTATCCTTTCGGTATAAATTATGTGCAGCCAAAATTTTTTTTTTTTGGCGGTTTAAAGGAATTTCTTTTAGTGACCACAAAGCTGAAAAAGCTTAATTAACCCGGATCAAAATTTCCCGCAAAAAAAATGAGCAACCAAAAATTAAGGGGTATTTGGATTTTTAAATTTGTGTTTCTTTAACTGAATAAAAACAGGAAAGGCTTAGAAAACCCTTTGGATTTCTTGGCTCAAGAATGAGAGTAGCATTAAAACTTTATGAGCGAATTGGACGCACATGGATTCAGTTCCAATCCCCCACAAATGAATTGAAGTAAAAAAGGAGTCTTGAGAAAAGCTGTGAACCCCCAAAATGCTGTTAAAAGTGAGTTTTTTAGTATGAGATTCAAAGCAGAGCGGCGGCAGACCTTCCCTACACAGCACTTGAAGGGTTTTGGGGGGAAAAGGAATGGGCCGGGACTTTATAGTGCGGTGACGTACGAATCCCCCGGTCTTGATTGGTTCATTCTGCACATGTCATTAGGTTTTGCCTTTCTTCCCCCGAGTTCTGGCCCCATGTAATGCATGTGCTACGCCATTTTATCAAAAAAAAACACACTTTGTTTGTTCAGAACCGAAGTTTTCCTAAAATTTCTAACGAATTCACTTCTTAGAAACAATTCGCCATTCTAGAGGGACAGATGGTGTGAGGGAGGTGGGGGGTTTTGCTGGTGGGGCCCGTGGTTTGTGACCCGCTGTACTGTTTCGGTTTTCAGTAATCTGTTTTTAAAAACCCAACCTTTAAACCCCTTGAAAGGCATGGAAATTGTTGGATACCTTTCTGTGCCACAATTCATAAGATTTGTGCCCCCTCTTGTGGGTTCCCCAGGTCAGTCCGGGGCCCTTACTCTTTTCCTCTTCCTCTTTGGTTGGGTTATTCATAGCTCACATGGCTTTTAATACACCTGATGCGGACGTTACCAACTTACTCTCCGCCAGACATTAACTCTTTTTCCCCGGATCCCAGCTTCTATTGTCTACCCTCCTTCTTTCCTCCGTCTCCTAAAAATAACGTAGAGAAAAGAATTCATCATCTTTCCCTTAAACAATCCCCCAATGATCTTCTATCAGTCAAGGCATAAATTCATGGTCTGAAAGTCCGCTGCCTTGGGATATCCTTGACTCCATTTTGTCTTTCAAACCCAATCCAAACCCTCCCCTACTGCTGCTCCACCTGAAAAATAATTAACAAAAAGTATTCCTTAAACCCGATGCTAAAAAAATGGGGGTCCATGCCTTGTCATCTCTCGGCAACCCCCCCCCCCTCTGCGGCCCTCCCTTTAACCTCTCACCCCCCCTTCAACCCTCCTCAAATCGTCCCCTCTTTGCACCTCTCTCTGTATCTTCTGCCTTTCCCCTCTGCCAACCCCTTCACTGGTACTCTTGCCCAGTGAATTAATTTCAAGTTACTAACCTGTTCATCCCCCTTCCTCCTTCCATATATTTCCCTTAATCTCAGTATCTCCCCCATGCAATTCCGTCCTACAGGAATTTTTTCTTGCTCTCCTTTTTTCAACTCCTCACATAACGTCTCCAAGACTTCTGCCTTGCTTGCCCCCTTCTCTGGAACTCACTGCCCCCAAAAAATAGATCTCCCCCCCTCACGCCCAAAGGTAAATGGGAAAAACCCCTTCTTGGATTGCCTTTAACCAACAATAACCCCGCTGCCATCACCCCCCCACAAGTGGAGCGTTTTCTATCGACAAAGTTGAAAACGGCACAGTTTTTTTGTTTATCTTAAAAATTTTTGATATGTGATAATTTGGTTAAAATCTGTAATATCTATTAATATGGCCCTTTTTCCGTTCCCGTATTTTTGGCGGCCCGCAAATCGCTTCAGAAAAGAGCAGGGTGAGATGTTTGGGGTGTGACATCATGACTGGGAGTGGTTGCGATTGGCTGGAAAAAAAACATGACCCCGTTTTAAAAGAAAAACCCTTCCTGTTATGATCGTGTCTCTAGCGTCTCATGCAGGGGGACGTGCGCTCTGCTGTGTCCAAAAAAGCTCGCAAATTATTTATTTTTCAAAGGAAAGCTTATGTTAGCTGTGATCCTTACAAATTGTTAGATCAGAGATTGGAAATTTTATGTAGTTAGGTAGAGAATTTTAAGGGATCTTCCCCCTGTAAAGTCACAGAGGGGAGCGGGGGGGGGGGGACCCGGGGGGGCGAAACGACAAGCTCTATAAAGAATACGGTAGAGTTCACCAAGGGTTTTTGTGTGAATTGCACTGCAATAGCTTTTTATTAACAGTTTTC